>JAFHBW010000061.1:0-96576 GCA_019022765.1 Westerdykella sp. P71
TCTATCTTGTCTCCTTCGAGGTGGAATGATCCCAGATCTCATCTGGGTTAAGCCCTCTGGGCACCAGCCCATTACAAACAGCTAAGCAAGCTAAACTAAAGCCCTAGTTGGCAACATATAATTGACTAGCCTCTTATTCCTCTATTTTACAGCATCTAGAATGGCAAATATCAGTGAGGTGGTTTGGGGTAGAGCCTTACCTAATGGTTTCATGTTGCTGCGTAGAGAGAAAGTTATCGTCGCAGTTGACGATGAACTTTAGTCACGTGGCTTTTCGACTCATAAAATGTCACATATCGCTCCGTAAACATTTTGTTGAATTTATGGAAAGACTATTCCACTATCGAGACTAGCTGTTTATGTGCACCGTAGACGGGTAGCAGCTGTCTCACCCCTGCTCCGTGCTTCAGGCAGCCCGCATTAGAGTACCCTACTGCAGTGATGATTTCAAGGACGGCCTCGCCCGTCCCCACTAGATTTAATACCACTACTTCTACCAATATTTACCCTATTTGGCCGTCTCACGTCGACCCTACCAAGCCCGAATACAACGCCATCGAGATGGACTCTGGACTAAAGTCCGCCAAGCTCCGCAACCACACCTGGGCAGCCTGCGCATCTCACAGCGCGCTTCCCTAAATCAGGACACTGTCTGCCTCCAAGGTTGGCCGTCGCGAGCCGGCGACATCGTCGTCGAAAACGCGACCCCTCCGGACTTGACTTCCTGCAACTCGACCCTTTTGACCCTCCTTCCCAGGGTTTACGACGCAACGCGGACCAAGATGCTGAAGACGCCGCGCTGACCCGAGCCAGCACGTGAATAAGACGAAGAAAAATTTACCTGGTCAATTTTGTTCGCCAAATAACCTTGGAACAACGTATACGGAGTACAGTAGGTCCATTCACTTAGACAGACGGGTTTAAAATCGGAGATAGCACATAATTGTTGTAAACCCGACGCTCGTTCTCCACTAGTTCTTCGCAGAATAGAGTCCACGCCAAATTTGTATAATGAGACATTCACTCTTACTCTCGCTATGCTGAGAACTGCCTAGACGTGATCAGTCATATAGTTTGAGGATAGATTATTATTAGCCCCGCTAATCTTGGAACGGCTAGTCTTCAAATATTCCCCTTCACGCCAATGGCACATCAATCGTGGGTCCTCCGCGTCCCCACCACCAGGACCCTGACTCTGAGCTCAAACGGACTGTGAAGATAGCGGGGCTTATATCTTTAGAATGCCGACGCTGACCTGCATATTTGCGCAGATTCGTTGCTCCCCAAAACGCCAGTAGTCTCTGTGGAACTTCGTCTCCCCGATGTGAACGGCGAGTTCTGCGAGCCAAAGAAACGCCACATGGTTTATCATCAAGTACATGCGTCTTTTGGCGTTCTTACGGACGTTCTGTACTGAAAGGGCTGCAGCCCAAGCTCGTGATTTGAATTATGCGTCTACCCATGCTCGACGCCAGGAGTCCCCATTGGCCGGATAATCTAAGGATCTCTGCTTTTGGAGTCTCGCGCGAGGGACCGCGGTCGTAATTCCCAGCTATCTTTATTCTGGCCCCCATTATTCCTACGCATTGAGGCCTTGACGAGGTCTTGGGGATACCATTCCAGCTATTCGCAACCATGCTAATCTGGTCGTCACACTCATCACTGCATAGGGGACGCTTCTGGGCCCCTTAGTCGTTATTTAGGGGTCCACCAAAGTCTTGGAACATGGGCGTCCCTGACCGTCGAGACTCCTTATGATGAGTTGAGATCCATCATACCCTTACTGCTCCTTCCCGCTCTCCCGCCCCACCTTGGCCATCCTTCCCGCCTGTGTGGTGGGCAATTCTCAAGATGAGCAGCCTTGATGAGACATACCATGTTCACTTGGGCTTCTGGACCAACTTCTCCCATGGAAAAGTTCAGGGTGCGACGCTGACGCTCTCGCGTCGGAACGGCGGTCTTCTGGTCGCCTTCATCGCAATCTTCGTTGGAGCTGCGGGCAAGAGTTTCTGGAGGATCGCGTGCTTCGCCCTGCACCGATTGCTCTCAAACCCAACACCACAAGACGGAATATACCACCAGCTCCAGGCGATATTACGGAACAGCGAAACAGCACAGGACGCAGCGTGGAGTCTCTGGCACGTCGTATGGGGCTGGCGCGTGCCTGCGCGCTTTCGGAAACCGTTTCCACGCCTGTTCGCCATCATTGCCCTCGCCCTCGTGGTCTCCATCTCCTTCGGTGTAGCTGGAGTATTTTCCTCTCAAATTACTACAGACACTGCCAACGAAGTCCTGCTCACGGGGAATAACTGCGGTCCTCTCAGCGGCAATGATGTGGATGATTGGGATGGATATACGGATCTTTTCAACCCACTTCAGTGGAAACGCGTTACCACATACGCCAATTATGCACTTCAGTGCTATTATGGAAACGTCACGGCTGGACAAGAGGATTGCTTCCCGTATCTTCAGCCAAAACTCAAGACGACAGTCAATCCCAATGCGAATTGTCCTTTCGCCAACGAAATGTGCAAGTCACAAACGGGGAATATCATTGTTGACACCGGATTCCTGGATAGTCATCACGACCTCGGGCTCAACGCCGCGCCTGCGGACCGCTTCCAGATGCGACTGGTCCACCACTGCGCCCCGCTCAAGACAGAAGGGTTCAGTTCCCCGTTCCAAGGAAACGATACGACTCAGCAGACGATGAGATATTACTACGGCCCTTTGAATTCTCGTGCGAACTATACCCAGGAGATGCCTATGCTGGGGTCGGAAATGGACATTTTCAACAAGAGCACCTACCGACCATGGAGGTCAAGACCACGAGCAGACTACGGAATAAAGTAAGCTTCAAACACTTTCAACCCCAACGTATAGGCCACTAACCTTCCTAGCGTCCTCAAAACCTACTCGGGAACCCCCTACATAACCGATACTTTCTCGATGTTCACGCCGATCCCACAACTTAACCACACAGACGCCGACGTCATGCTGTTCTTTCTGTCCTCGGACGGGATCACTTTCGTTGAGCCAGTGGACGATCCCTGGTTCTCCGCACACCGCCAGGGACCCCGTGAAGGGAACGTCATGCATAACCGCACACGGCCTACATATCTCCAAGACGAACCCGTGGGTGTTCTAGGCTGCACATTCCAGATGCAATACTGCAATCCCAATATCCGCGAAGGCGATCCAGGTCGCTGTACACCGCTTGCAGGCTACGTCGACGATCGCTTCGACATCACTTCGCTCTACAAAGACGTTCACCAGAAGACCAAGTTCCGCTGGGCCGTCGACGTCTTCCAGCTCGGCTTCTTCAGCATTTCGGGCATCGTCGACGCAATGGGCGTTTCCGCGCTCGTCGCGCGTCAAGGCCTCGCCGCCAACTCACAGAGTCCTCTTCCCAGCAATCAATGGCAGCGGGAGGTACAGCATTGGGTTGGCGCATCGCTGGCTTCCATCCAGGGAAGCTTCGTCGAAATGGCCAACGGTCCGCCGGGTCCGCAATACGAGCGGTTCCGCAAGCCACCGCAAAACTCGACGCAGGAGGCCGTGTGCCACAATATGAAGATTATCACGACGAAATACTCGTCATTCTCCGTCCTCGGGATCAGCCTGATTCTGAGCTTCGGCACTATCTTTATGCTCTTGGACGCAACGCTAGAGCCTATTGTCGACGCCATCCACGCCCGCCGCCGCAAGAAAGGAAAAGGTAATACGAAAGCGACGTACGCAAGTCTAGAGTGGAACTCAAATACGTTGTTGCAGCTTCAGAGGCTGGCCCATGAGCACCGTGGGGTAGGGACGTGGAAGATGAACGGTTGGTCACATCCTGTGACGGAACCGGGCGAGAAACTCGCGATGTTCGATATGAGGGATCACGAGCATACGTTGTTGGTGAAGCCGGAAGACTGGGAGGGCTTGGAAGGACCCAAAGGGGAGAAGGATTCAATAAGGCTTCAGACGATGGCGTCTGACTCGTCGCTGTGGAGCGACGATTCTGAAGAAGTGAGGAAGGCGAAGGCGACGGATCCGAAAGTGCCACTACACATAAGGAGGGCCATGACATTTGATAGTTTAGATTCAAGCGTCAGTGGGAGTTTGGCAGAGAGGAAGAGGAGGGGCCCGAGAAGAGTTGATACGGGAAGGACGACGTTGGTGGATGAGGAAGAAGAAGATCTGGGGTGGAGCGACAAAGGAGGGCCGATAAGTCCAGATATGTTGAAGAAGATGAAGAGCTTCGAAGCAGTGTCTGATGGGTTGAGGACTCCCGCAGAAGAGAAGGCAGAAGATCAAAGAAAAGAAGAGAAAGAAGGCGATGATGATGATGGAATAGGCCAGGTGCGGTGAGTTGAGGACAGCATCGATCACTCTCTAACTTTATTTCCTTCTAATCACTAGCGCCTTCTCTTTCTATTCCTCAGGTTTCTTTAGACCAAGGATGCATTTTAAAGGGCGTTTATGAGAAGTGTGCCATAGTATTTGGAAAGATTTGGTAGAATAAGTGGTACCAATGGCTGAGTATCCCAAACCTTCTTTGTAGATAGTTAGTAGTTGACTAGAGTCAATACATATGTCTTTACTCCTAAGATTTGAGATAGATTCACTGCATAGAGATGTTTCCACCATTATATCATCGTAACAAATCTCTGCTGCATGGCGTGGTATTGTTTCCGTCACTCGGGTCCTAGCCTGTTGCAAGATTTGACCGGCTTAACACAATCCAAATGTCTATCATGGGTGAACTATGTGCGCCAACGGTAGACCGCGCACGTGCAAAACTAATGACGACAGGCGACCTAGAGTGTATATCGCCAGAAGGGGCTCCGGTCGCCGAGTTCCAGCATCTGCTCCTCCGTATACCGAGCCCTGATCTCTTCCTCCGTATGCTCTGCAAACAGCTTATCCCTCTTCGCATTTTCTCGGCTATACGCCCACCTCAGCACGAAGGTCATGACGATCGCTGCGATACACATGGCGAGCGACACTCCGAATCCAGTGCGGTACTTTGGCTTTTCGCGAGCAAGGTAGATGTTGGAGCCTGCCTGAAGTTAGCAGGGTGTGGAAGAAAATGAACTCAGCGCCACCCACCCATTATTCCTCCCATGTTTCCCACGCTGATAAGCAGTGCCATGCCAACTGCGCGCTTCGAGCTTGGAGAGAGAGAGTTTGCAATCCATGAGACCAGAGAGATGAATGGGCAGTAGAGTCCACCAGCTACAGGGAAGAGGAATCCGTAAGTTAGACCTGGGTAT
The DNA here is from genome assembly GCA_019022765.1 of Westerdykella sp. P71. NCBI lineage: Eukaryota > Fungi > Ascomycota > Dothideomycetes > Pleosporales > Sporormiaceae > Westerdykella > Westerdykella sp. P71. Next base: position 5,262 of record JAFHBW010000061.1, read on the forward strand.
TTGGGATGTGGGATCGCTAACTGAGCGATGAATCCGCAAGAGGCGATGCAGTAACCGGCGATGATGAAAGGCGACCGGGTTTGCTTGTAGTCGGACCACCAGGCAAAGATCAAGGTGATGATGGCTGCAAAAACGTAGATGGGGATAGTCATAAGCTGCGCATTTGCGGAAGAGTAACCGAGGTCCTCAATGACGGTGGGAACTGTCGCAGTGAAGCCGTAGACACCACACGCTGGACAAGGTCAGAAACCTTCATCGGCATAGGGACGCGACACACTCACTATTTCCCCAGAAGATCACAATGGCTGCCCAGATCTTCCAGTCAGACAACCCTGCGATGATTTGGGTCTTGTTGATCTTATCTTGGTTCGTGACTCTGCCATGTCCCGAGCCCGTCTCCTCAGCGAGGCGGCGGACCAAGAAATCCCTCTCCCCCTGTGTCAGGAAGCTTGCAGTCTCAGGCGAATCGGGCAAGATTTTCCAAATGACAAGAGCCAATGCAACTGGGATGAGACCTTCGATCAAAAAGATCCACTGCCACCCCATGAGGCCCGCTCGCCCCTCAAGCTTCTGAATCGCAAAGGCTAGAAGCCCAGAAAAGGCCCCCGAGAGCGACGCGGCTATGTAAAACACAGCCATGCGGCGCTGCACTTCGAATCTTCGGTACCATAGCGTCAAAAGGAACGTTGCTGCTGGGAAGAACCCGGACTGTAGCCTTGTTAGCATATAAGCTTAGTGGTGGCTTGAAGCGGCGCCGGGTTGGAGCGGCTTGGAAAGCTTGGTAGAGACATACCTCCGTAACACCAAGAAACCAGCGAGCAGCAAGCAGGCCGCTATAGCTGGTAACCAATCCCATCAAGCTATATGATTCAGTTTCGTGTGTACGGTGTCGACGAGATAGACGTACGTCATGACAAGACCCCATGAGAACATGAGGATCGCAATCCAGCGACTCGGTCGCATCATCTTCAGAACGATATTGGATGGGACTTCGAGCAGCGTATACGGGACGAAGAACAAAGTAACGGCCGTGTTGTATTGTAAGCCCTTCATTTTCAGATCCTTGGTGAGCCCTGCGATCTTCGCATTTCCGACTATAAGATGTCAGTCTCTGCCTTGTGCATGCTCTGAGCCCATAACAGTGAGGAATCGAAGCGGCTTACTGTTCGACCGGTCGATAAATGCAACCAGATAGAGGAGCGACAGCACAGGTACCAGCCGATAGTCCACTTTCGCGAGAATCCGCTTTGCCTCAGCTTCAGGCACCTCCACGTAGTTTGCCTCCACTCCCCCATCTGAAATCGCAGCTTTCTCTTCCACATGCTCTTTCTCTACGGAATCCGCCCCAAAAATTCCATCTTTAACATCAACTGGCACCTTCTCTGCGTCCGTCGACATTGCGCGAGTGTTTGCACCTCAGGCGGTTATTCGTTTGAATCCGGAGGGTGAACTCTGGGGCCCAAAGTGCGGCCCAAAGCGGCTTTGTACTGCTGTCCATCGCCCACCCATGGTCCTGAAGCTGGGAATAAGGGACCGGGGCCAAGGGTCGGGTTACCTACCCTGGCGTTCCTGAACCTTGATGAATGTGGATATAGACAGCGGAAGTGGTTGCGGGATCAGCGGTCCCAACCAGTGGCGTGCGGGGTAGCGTCATCTGGGGTTTATCACACCCGAAAATCCCAAAGGCATTCCAACATCTCTAGGACCGTGCGAATAACATTTACCGATATATTGTCGTTGAACTACCGTGCTTACAGCGGTGGCTGGAGCGCTGGGGGCAACGTTACACCGAGTGGCGGGGGCTGCGGATCTTTGCCTCGGGACCCCAACACGTTCATGTCCACCACCTTGTCGACGAGAGTATCCCGAGTCCATGATGTTGGTAGTAGTGGATGTATACCCGTATATTCAAGCACCCGAGTGACAGGAAAAGTTTCGCACTTTCTCACAAATCTTGTAAGCTTGATTCCCTACCTGCAATAACAGAGTATAGGCAAGGTACTCCTAGGGACTTGTGTTATGTAACTGCAGGGAACTCCTGCGCAGTTAGAGTTGTTCACCTTTACAATTTACTTAGGTATCGCTAGCTGAGAGATGGACAAGAGGCAGTGGTTTCTGAAGCGGGCGCGACACCTTTTCCGTCACCCCCGTGGCGATGCGGGGCTCCGTAGAATGTCCTCGTTATTCTAGAAAAAATCGCAGTATATACGGCCAATTAGCAAAGACCAACTGTGATGGGAGCAATGAACGCCTATTGGACGGCTAAATGAAGTGCAAGGAAGTGCGGTTCACGCGCCCTCGCTTTTGTTCATCTATATTCGAACTGATCTCGGTAACCAGCAACTTGTACTATTGGGCCTGCATATCTGCAGTCGCGATCGTGGTCTAGTCCTCCACCTATAACTTCAGGCGCGGCATAGAATTGGAAACAGCCCCGTCATACCTCCAAGACATTCTAAAACGGGACAAGCGAATGCCACAACATTACCGATTCGTGCGACATCGGACGATAAACTCTTTAGTACAGCTATCGAGGCCACAGGTATCAATGACGCCAAAATACTTGTAAGCCAGAACGTGATTTTAAAGACGGTTTCGTCTCGATAAACTGCAGCAATGTAATTCCGATCAGTTGTTCTTCGTAGAAGACCACATCTCGAAATGATGGTATTTTCAGCTAGACACCTGGAGAACGAATCCCGTCCGGTCTCGTTTTCAAGGTTATGAGACCGTCTGCATGCTTTCTCACGGTCAAACGGTCAACAACGGAACCCCAGATATCCGAATCATCGCTGATCAAGGCACATGGGCCAGTTGTAGGATGATGCAGAAAGTGTTGCATGACTTAAGGTCATAGGCGCTCGGGCATCTCAGGTTGAGGAGCTTGTGCTCTTGAAGAAACGCATCGTCCGTAGCGTCAAGTCAGCTCAAGCCGCGTGTTGGGCCTTTGCTAGGCCTGTTGAGCTTACTGTATTCCTTCAGTTTGGACTTGATCTTCATCATCAACTCGAATCCCCGTCGCCGTCGCGCTTTTCATTTGGATGGGCCAGCAACCGTGCATCAACAGCGAATCTTGACTTCTTACACTGCTCATTCCGATTGTCAAGTCTTTTTCTCTTCCAAAGACGAAAGTTCACATTGCAGGTAAAGCGATATGCGGGTCGCGGTGCGAGAGCGAAAGGCATAATGCATTCCTCTTTCGGTTGAGCATGGGATGTTCGTTTCGGATTTCCTGTTACAGTTCGAACCACCAATCTTTTGCTCTAGACTGATGTATGTGAATGAAATACAGTCTTTAAACACCCCACGATGAGAGCCTCTTAGCACTGTTCTTGTCGCAAGCACTTTCCCCGAAGATGTCTATAGTAAATATCTACTTGCACATAAGAATAGTAGTTAGGCTGTATCGACATAGGGTATGTTAGAAATACAGAATTGATTTTCAGGTCCAAATTTGTCAAGGGAAATGTACGCCAAATTGGTGAAGAGGAAATGACAAGAAAGAGTAACCCTCCGACCATGTCGAAAAGAGGTCGAACCTCCTACCCGATTTGCAGACAACTATTTTGCATAGCAAAGGAAATCGACATATTTACTGTAGGAATACAATTTGCTAGCTATACACACAGCTATGTCTAGTTAAATTGTGTTGGTATAGCAAATTGTCTAAAAGATAGCACTGCATTACAACATAAGTTTACTTACAGGAGACACACAGCAAATTGGTGACTGGAAATTAGAAACAAAAACGACTCTTTGATTAGGGCAAAAGGAGTTCGAACCACTAACCCAATTTCAAGTTGTCTATATTGCGTAACAAAGGAAATAAAAATATTTAAACTGGGAATACAATCTACCAGCCATCCACATACCTATGCCCAACGCACACAACCCTACTTCCTCCTCAGCCCAATCTTCTTCACCAACCCGCCAAAGCCAAAACTGCTCTGCGGTCGCTCATTCTCCTTCTCCTTCGCAACCTGTGCTCTGTTTCTCGCCTTCTCGCCCCAGGGACTCATCTCCTCACGTTCCAACACCTTCTTCCTCTCAAGAGCTAATACACCGACCTGATCAACAAATGTTGACTTATCAATTAAATCCTCAACGCGAACTTTCAGTCCTTCCTGATCGAGTATAGAAGCAACCTGAGCTAGGCCCATTATATCGCCGCCTAGCTCGAAGAAGTTAGAGTTGAGATCCAACGAGACTAGTCCACCGTTGCTCGCCCGTAATATTTGTTCCCATGCCGAACGTAGTTTAGCGGCAAGGGCGTTGAGCTCGCTCTTGGCGAGGCCAGTATCAGTGGGTAGGGTAACAGGTTGTTTCTCTTTCTTCAGGCTCTTTTCTGAGTGCAGCGTGGTAGTGCTTTGCGACAGAAGCTCTGATGGGGACGGGAGAAGCGTATACGGATCCTCGGCAAATGTAATCGCAGTCGTACAGAGCATGTCAAATACGTCCTGCGCGTACTGCGATGTGATGGTGCTGTTGGGTGCATATGTGAGCATGACTTCGACCTGATCGCCGCCCCGCGAGGTAGACAAAATCGAAATATCAGCGAAGTCTTCCTGAGAGCCGACAGCGCCGACTTTGTACTCGATACCCCCAAGCTGAAGTGTGGCATCATCCGACTGAATGTTCTGGTTGTGCTGGAGTACACTTGAGAAGTTCGTCCAGTCAGGCCAGTCCGTACAGTTGCGTGTAATCTCGCGGAAGCCGAGGGACTCAAATGGCATATTAGCAACCTGCTGGTCTTGAATGTAGTTGAGAATATCAAGAACAGTCCACTCGGGACGATACACAACGCGCACCGGGACCATGTTGAGGCAGGGTCCGATGATGCTTTCTACGTTGTGGACGCCACTATTGCGCCCGGAAACAACATGGCCGAAGACAATGTCGGATTTGCCAACTAGACGCGCCAATGTGGATGCCCAGGCAGACTTCATGACGGTTGCTGTTGTAATATTGAGGCGAGACAAACTCGGGATAGTGAGCATTTGTTTGAGGGTGACGGTTTGGCCAGCTGAACGCTGATAGTTGGGGCCGTAGCGGTGCACGATCTCAGTCATCGTCGACCCACGGAGCACCTCTCTCCAGTGATCGTGCGCGCCGACGACTGTCTTCACCGACTCTCGTACATAGGTACCAAAGCTGGGGGCGGAAGATATGGGGAGACCGTTATAGCCAGCTTGGAGAGCGCCAAGGATCTTGGGGAGACAGTATCCATCGTATTGCGCATGGGAAAGGCGCATGAATATGCGATAGTGCTCGGTCTTCTTTTGCTTGGCAACAATGAATTGAACGAATGTTTCCCCAAGACGAGGACCGTTCTCGCGATCCTTCTGCCGAAGTTCGGTGGTGAAATCGTCCAGGGACAGATCTGTTTCTTGATAGAGGAAATCGGGTTGCAGTTTCCGCAACACAACTTGCAGGAAGCGATCACCGTAAGGGACAAAGACGGTGCGCAGGATGTCGAACGCCTGTACAATGCGGAACGCCGTCTGTTTGAGTTTCCGAAGATCGAGAGGACCGCCACCATCGAGGTAGAAATAGTTTAACATCCATCTCGATTCTAGAAGGGTACCAGTTATTGCCAGAGATTGGAAATCCGTGACCGGAAGCACGTCTGAAATACCGCCCTTGAAGACTTGGACCTTCGAGATCACGCTCTCGACATTTGGGTCTCCGAGAAGCGAAACGGATTTGTGAGTATTGGGATCTTCATGGATGGTCTGGACGCCTGTTGGACGCTGGTACTTCTGCGTTGAGCCACGCTGGGGCGGCTGAGCCTGCTGGTTGGAGAGGTTGAACCCCTGCCACCGCTTGAATACTTGCCCCTGCTCTTCTGTTTCCCTCTCCTTTTCTGTTTCCCTCTCCTTTTCTGTTTCCCTCTCCTGTCCCTCTGTTCGTTCAGTCTTGCTCAGTGACTGTTTATCGCTTTCACCGTCATCTTTATCATCTCCATCTATCATGGCATGCTCAGAAACGATGGACTGGAAGTCTTTCCATGCTGATGAGGCCCGCTCGCGGAATGGGTATGGCTGCTTGGAAGGGCCAGCAATGGACGAAGCATCCCCACCGGCTTGAGACCGAATCTGATCGATAACTTCGCCGGCTACTCGGACAACCTGTTCATATTAGCAATCATGTCATAGCCACCCCTAGTTTAACTCACCCTAGCCATATCCGCGAAGGTGGGGTTTTTGAATACGTCCGCCACAGTCATCGAAAGACCCTCCTCTCTAGCAGCACCAACCAACCTCATAGCAATAATGCTATCTCCACCAAGTTGCTTAGAGTGTCAATAAAACGGTCGAGGGCTTGATGTTGATAACACTTACGAAAAAACTGTCGTCCCCACCGATAGAATCCTCAACCATATCCAACAACTCGCTCCAAAGACTGAGCAACTTCTTCTCCACAAAATCCGGAGGCACGGACTTCAATGCCTCTGTAGCCATCACACCGGCTGCAGCTACCATGTCAGCAGCTGTTTGGATCCTGCTCTCCGCATCGCTCGCGCGGCTTGCCACACTCATTCGTCGAGATCGCACAGACCGAGCTTCAAAGTCTGGTCTTCCATGGAGTGACTGCGAGGCCCTACGAGTGAGCATATTCGCCATCTGGTTTGTCATGTCAGTGACGGTAGATGCTGCCGGTCGTGGAGCCAGATTATTCTTCGCAAGCATTTGATCTACAATCTGCGGCACCACTTCGTTGACGATGTTCCGAATGAGGCTACTCCAATCAGGCGCTCCAGATGGGATGGGTGTCTCAATCTTCGGGGCTAAGTGCGATGAGGCCAGGGGATCCGTGAATTCGAATCTAGGAGTCGGCCTGGTGGTCCTTGGAGGGTGCGGTGAACCACTGCTTATTGAGCTGAAGGACCTTGCCAGAGAGGGTCGGCGCGGATGAGCTACGGGCTTGAGATAGTCCTTCGGCTTTTCAGTGATGGCAGCGTCAAGCTCACCAACGGTTAGATCCGGGTCAACGAGTACTTGTGTTAGTATCTTTGCCATTGTGGCGGAGACGTTCTTTATGGCCGCGTCAGAGACCGAATCCGTCCAATATGAGAAGCGCACGCCCTCATCGTCGCGAGTAGTGTCAATGTTCACGGTGATTGCAAACTCACTCGGGTCATGAGCATCGAAATGTTCGAACACAACGCTCGACTTTGGGCCGTCTCGAGCTTCCGCAGCGCCATGGTTTTGGACAGAGACAGCGGTGTTGAAGAGAGCTTTCCCTGATAATCCCAGGTCATGCTGGAATTGTGCAAGCGAACAATGTTGATGAGGCAGACTCTCGATAAAGTCATTCTGCACTTTTCGGAAGATGTCCAGCAGAGGTTGATTGCGCGCTACGCCAACTCTGGACACCAACATGTTGATGAAAACTCCAACGGCATTTTCGATGTTGTTTATGGGAATATTCCGGCCGGACGTCAGATAGCCAAAACAAACATCCGAAGAGCCGACATAGGAACGCAGGACTAATGCCCAAGTAGCGAGCATAATATTAGAGAACGTAACGTTGTTCTTTTCCGACAGGGTCTGAAGTTCGGAGAAACGATTGAACTCCATGTAAAGCGAGTGCAGTCTTCTTTGCTTCGAGGAATGCTGAGGAGTGACGGGGAAGTAGCAAGGCTGCAATCCACGGAGCTTTTCTTTCCAATAATTGACTGCAGCCCCAGCTGGTTGGCTGCGGAGGTACCTGATATAATCGCTGTACAGAGGACCTTCCTCGGCGGACAAGCGGCCCTCATAAGCTTCTTCAAGGTCGTGCCGAATGACAGCATGGGATCCACCGTCAATAACCGCGTGGTTGATCTCCATCTTTACGATCACCCTACCGGAGTCGGTCTCCAGGATTGTGAGCTGGTGGGAAAGTTTGGGTTTCTTCTTCCCATTGAGCTTCGTGTATTTGATTGAGTCCAATTTCGCGATCAGTTCCTCGTCCTTGCAAGTATCTTTGAGAACACCACTCTGGAGCTTTCTGAGAACAATCTGGTCGAAAACACCACCTTTGCAAACACTGTCGACAAAGACGGTCCGAAGAGCTGGATGACGTTGTACCACCTTCTCCCAAGCTTCCGCGACTTTGTTTACGTCGACCCTCCCTAGGTTCGACTTGACCTCGAAGGTCGAATGTGAGAGGTAGGACTCTGGATCCTTGATTTGACTTAGGAGCATGCCCTCCTGGACGGCAGCGCAAGGATACATGTCCTCCACTTGATCATAAGAAAGAATGCCGGCACCAGGGAATGTCTTGATGACGCGGTCCAATCTCTCGTAAGATTCCAAAGGCAACAGAGGGAAGTCTGAGAGCGTTGGCTGAGGGCTATCCATGTGCGAAACAGATTGAACCATTTCTTCAAGTGTACGTTGGCACTCAGCAATCCAGCGACGGATTCCCTTTTGGTTTTTCATCCAGCGATTGTACATGAAGGTGAATTGAATCCTTCCGTTCACAATCGACGCCGATACCTCGAATAGTGCCGGCCTTTTGGTCTTCGCACCTAGGTCGGTCATCTCAGCTTCCTGATCTTCGTCGAACTGCACAGGCCGGAACAGGGCATCGTCTGCTTCAAGTTGTTGCATCTTCCCGAGATAGTTGAAGAGGATCTCCGCAGGGTGGTGGTTAGCATACCGTTCCTTGCCGTCCGCCGTGAGGAATCGATGCGCAAAATAAGGACGACCGTTGTCGGAATACTTTCGTCTGAGATCTTTGACTCTCCTAATCGTATGGATTACGTCGTCCTCGTCTTCCCCAATCTCGACACAAATGGGGTACATTGTCGTGAACCAACCGACGGTCCTGGACAGATCTAGGTTGCTATCTTCCCAAGGGTCTCGCCCATGTGTCTCATTGAAGACGGTAGGCGTTTGGCGTGTAATAAAGACACGAGAGAAAGAGTGGACGAGAGCGGCAACAAAGAGGTCGACCACATCGGTCCTCAGAGCGGAGTGCCCGACGAGTGCCCTGCTAGAAATATCTTCTTCCAAAACAAAGGAATCCCTCTCAACGTCACCATACAGATTCTGGCGTTTTTCGAGCCCCCAGAAGGATAAATCCACTGGATATATAGTATAGTTCCGGTTCTTGAGTTCTTGAATGTGTGCTGGCTGTTGGGCATGCGTGGCTTGTTTCTCACACCAGATCTGGAAAGGCAGGGCCGGCTGCAGAAAGTCGTGCTTCCCAGGTTGAAGGCATTCTTCGATATCACCAAGAATGACTCTCCAACTCACGACATCCACGACAAGATGATGTGCAGTGAGGAAGAGGATTTGCTCCTGCGCGCCGATGTTATATAGCTCGACCGCGAAGACAGGGCCTCGTACGATATCAAGGGCCTTCTGTGTAGCAGAAGCAATGGTGACGATGTCAGCGTTCGTAGCCACGGAGTGGACTTCGAACTTATATGCATCTTTCGTGTGTTTTGGAACGACCTGCCTCCAGGTACCGGATTCATCATGTAAGAACCGCGCTCGAAGCATCGAATGGTGCTTCACAATATTATCCATAACGGTCCTCAACACTGCTGGATCGGTCCGCCTCGAGAGACGAAGGGTAAATGATTGATTGAAGTGCGAGTTCTTCTCGTCTCCAATAGTCTCGAAATAGAATCTTTGGATGGGCGAGAGATCGAAAGGTTGGTCGATCTTCTCGACTTCGTGGAAGAAGGATTCGCCACTGCTGGAGATGGTTTCTTCGAGATGTGCAAGGGACTTGCTGCGCAAAACTTGGTTTAAGGTGATGTTGATGCCTTCTTTCCTGCATCGAGCCAACATCTGCATTGCAGTGATGGAGTCTCCGCCAAGAGCTGAAGGAAGGTCAGTAGATGACTAGAATTCGAGCGCAAAACAACTTACACAGCCAGGACTTGGTCGGCTTCACGCTCTCGACGGGAACATGTAGCACCTTCGCCCAAATGCCCTGCAACTTCTTCATGATCTCTGTGCTTCGCACAATAACTTCGCCGCTGCTTTCGGACTCCAAAATATTTCGATAAGTTCCTTCGTCAATGCCCTCTAGCCATGCGGTCACCTGCTTCCTATCCAACTTCGAGGAAGCCAACGCTGGAATTTTGCTCACTGCAACCCACACCGCCGGAATCATGTACGACGGAACCAAGTCAGATAATCTCTTCTTGACTTCAGCAATCATTTGCATCGTCGCGACGTCCGTCAGTGGTGTGCACCATGGCTGATTAGTCGAAGCAGGAGACCGGCGCACCACAACCACTGCAGTCAACTTCTTCTTTGCAGGCCCATTCTTCGGCATCGCGACGACAGCTTGCTGTACGCGCCCATCGGCTTGGAGATGGTGCTCAATTTCTCCCAACTCCATACGTTGTCCAGCGAGCTTCACCTGGTTGTCTTTCCGACCAATGTAGCGGATGGAACCATCGGGCGCGTATTGCACCAGATCTCCAGTACGGTAGATTCTGCTATGTGCGTCACGCGGAAAAAAAATTTTCATGAAATGTGGATTTTCAACAAATGACTCCGCGGTCTTGATGCGGTTGTTTAGGTACCCTCTCGCAAGCAGAGGCCCTTCAATGCAAAGTTCTCCGACCGACCCCACCGGTGCAAGCTTGTTATGATCTTCCGGATGCACAATCCAGGCCCGTCCGCTTTGCAACATGTGGCCAATGTTCGACGTATCGCGTTGCGTGTTGACTTTATCATTCGCCACGGCTACAATAGATCCTTCAGTGGGACCGTAAGCGTTCAGCAAGTGCAGCCCACTGGTCCACTTTTTGATGGTCTCTGGTGTCAATGCCTCTGCACCAGATGCGAGAGTCTTCAGTGTCGGCACTGCCGCGGGACCGTCAATGATGTTGGCAACAGACGGTGTAAGGCAAGTCCAAGATGCCTTCAGTTTGTTGATTGCTGAGGTGATGTTCGAAGTCCGCTCCTCATCTGAAGGGATACAGATTGTCGCTCCACAAGTAAGAGTCGTCAATATCTCCATCACGGAAGCATCAAACACGAAGGAGGCGAACTGGAAGACTCTTGATGACCGGTTCAGATGCAGAGCTTTGCAGATAGCGGCAGAGCTAGAAGCGATAGCCTGGTGTTCGATCACCACGCCCTTTGGGACCCCGGTACTGCCAGACGTGTAAAGCACATAGCAGATATTATGGCCCTTTGCACGAGCTGGAACGGGTGCATGGCAAATAGGAAGGCCTCGAATAGTGGATTCGTCGACTGGCAAAACGTTGTTGACAGTACCAGCGAAACGCGTCTCGTACGCAGGGGAGCATAGGACAACTGAGGCGGTGCAGTCCTGCATGATTTGACGGTGCCGTTCGGCTGGATGTTCTGGCGAGAGCGGGACATAAGCGCCATCTGCAAGAAGGATGGCCATGATCGCAACAACGGCCCACTTCGATTTGTCGACGCACAGAGGCACCATCTTCTCCGGGCCGACACCCAATTCGGTAAGCTGTTGGGCTAATCGAGATGCGAGGTCCTTCAGTTCAGAGTAAGTGAATTCTCCATCAAAAGCCGACACAGCCATGGCGTTGGGTCGCAATGCAGCCTGCTTCAGGAACAGCGAGTGAATGGTATCCTCCACGATCGTAGCGTCGTAGGAGTTCCATTCTTTCACGAGCTGCATATCTTGCTCGCTGAATACATTGATGTCGCGGATGTTGTTTATCGAATTGAGCTGGCCAAGAATGGCATCCAACTGGAATAGCATGCGTTGAACCTGCCAGGTCGAAACAATATTCTGGTCGTAGTAGGCGGTAATTTCAACACTGGTGGACTGGATTTTACACTCCATGACGAGCGGATAGGTGAAGTAGTTGGCCTGGATGCCGTTGTTGTGGAACTTCCACATCGTTTCGGTCGGCTGCTGGCCGCCAGCCTGGATAGCAAGCAAGTTTTGGAAATCACAAGCGGCTGCGGTGTCTTGATCGATGCGCTTGATTTCCGATAATCCCAGGTGTTGGTGTGGAATCCGGTCAGCGGCACTTCTGGTAATCCCCTTCAATAAGTCCAGGACAGTCAAGGTTTGGTCGAGCTTGACTCTAGTGGGCACAGTCGTCAGCGTTGGGCCGCATATTTCGGTGATGCCTGGGACAGCGATATCTCGCCCTGTGAGGGTCTCACCGAAGACAATATCATCGCTTCCCGTATAGGCCGCTATAAGGATAGCCCATGCTGCTCGGATGACGGTTGATGGCGTAATGTCAGTATGCCGAAGAGCCGCCAACTTTGCGGTGTGCTGCAACACTTGGCCGTTCGGCGCCGCATGCACGGTTGAGTGAGACTGTTGTGGGAACTGATAAGGGGCTGCACCAGCTAAGTGTTCCTTCCAGAATCTCCTCGATGCGTCTGGGTTGGCATCTTGGATGTACTTGATGAACTTTGTGTATGGCACCTTTGGCATATCCGAAAGACCGGTCTGATAAATTTGCTCCACTCTCTGCAGCATAAACGGAATGCTCCAGCCATCATATAACGCATGGTGAATGGTCCATACAAGGTACCTGTGGTCATTATCCGTACGGACGAAAGTGTATGCCGCTAGTTGACCCCCGATATGAGAAGGTACCTGCTTGGCTTCGGCCTCAGCCGCTTCTAGAGTGGATGTTTCACGCCAGCAAATAGGATCCTCAGCCAGCACTGCTTGCATGAAGGTTCCAGATTGGGTCTGTGCGATTCGCGTCCTCAGAAGATCGATTTCTTGAACAGCTTTCTCCCATGCCGCCTTCAATTTGTTGACATCGATGGATTGAGACAGTGCGAGAATATGCTGTGCAACATATGCCCCAGGCTGCTTGATTGAAAGAGTGACGAAAGCTTCCTGGAGCGGACTCGCCGGGTATGCGTCCTGAATCTTGTCCTTCGATACATGGCACTGCTCTGCAAGCTCATTCAGGACCTGGGATCTGGCTAACGGTTCCCGTAACAATTGGAATGGCTGGATGCTCTGATCCGCCCTCTCACGTTGATCACTCATCTTGCTACATTTTGCAGCCAGCTGTGCCAATTTTGGCTGCCTGAATATGTCGATGACGGAGAGCTCGAGATGCTCAGCTTGAGCCTCCGCAACAAGCCGCATAGCTGCCACCGAATCGCCGCCGAGTCGGATAAAGTTGTCGTCGAGTCCTACCGAGGAAGCTGGAAGATTCAAGACTGAGCAAACGAGCTTCTGCAGCTTCTTCTCGGCGTCTGTCACAGGCTTTCGCTTGTTCTGGGCGCTTGACAAACGGTACGGCGCGATGGCTTCTTTAGTCAAATCTTGAACGGCATTTCTCAAGCAATTGCGATCGAGCTTGCCGGCCGTCGTCCATGGCATCTTCACAATAGGTACGAAGATTGAAGGGATCATATAGGAAGGCAACACTCCCGCCAAAGCATTTTCGACAGACTTGCACGTCTGCTGTAATCTCTCGTCCATTGGCAGGAGCAACTCATCCGAAGCCGGAAGTTCTGGCGATGCTGGCTGGAAAGTAGCTGAGATACTTTCTTCCGACTCGTTCATAGAGAAGAAGACAGCCAGAGCTTTGGCAGAGCTGCGGCTTGCTGGTGCAACAAGCTCTACAGCGGATTGCATGCCTTCTGGGAATTTGCTCTTGACGTGGTATTCGATCTCACCGAGCTCAATACGTTGCCCATTGAGTTTGATCTGAGTATCCTTGCGCCCAATATAGCTGATGGAGCCGTTCGAGTTATACCGGACGAGATCTCCGGACTTGTAGAAGCGTGTCGGACGAAATGACTTATTGAGAGAAGCCAATTCTTTAGTCCATGCGGGGTTTTCGATGAATACTTTCGCCGTCTTGACCTCATCACCCAGATAGCCACGAGCAACCGTGTGACCTTCAATAAGCAGTTCCCCAACGCTTCCAATAGGCATCAACTTGTCATGGTTTCGAGGGTGCACTACCCATAGTCGACATCCAGACGGCATGCCGATCGTCCCTGGATCAGTGTCCACAACCTCCTTGTCGAGATTGGATTTGACAGCAGCAGCCGCAATAACGGCGGTCTCTGTGGGACCATACGCGTTGATGAGGTTCACGTGTGTACCCCATTTCGTGATGACGGGGCCAGGCATTGCTTCACCGCCAGACACAAGCGTCTTCAGCGTGGAGACGCGCTCCGGCTTCATCGTTCCCAACACCGACGGCGTTAAGAGTGTCCATGTAGCTTTCAGTCTTCGGATAGCACTGGCAGGATTATTCATCCTTTCATCGTCGCTGGGCACGCATACGGTAGCGCCGACCATAAGAGCAGCAAGAATTTCAGTGCAGCTTGCATCGAAGGTGTAACTGGCGAACTGGAACGTCCGGGATGTAGAATCAATGTGCATAAGATGGGTGAATGCGAAAGCGCTTGTGCAGAATGACTGATGGGGGATGACGGTTCCTTTCGGCGTTCCAGTTGTCCCAGAAGTAAAGAGACAATATGCAGCATTGTCGGGAGTCACATCAGGATTCAGTTTGATTACTTCGCTGGGAGAGATCTCGCTGATAGACTTCTTGTCAATGATTACTGCGGTCGTCGCAACTTCGGCTGCCCTGGGGTGGTAGTTCTTGGAGCAGAGAACGACCTTCGCGCTCACATCACCAATAAGCTGGCGAAGACGACCAGGTGGATGCTTAGGGTCAAGGGGAACGTATGCGCCACCAGCCTTCATAATCGCGATCATGGCGACAATAGCCCAGCAAGACTTCTCGAAAAGGATCGGAACGAATTTCTCGGTCGAGATTCCAAGAGTCTGCAGGTATCCTGCCAGACGTGATGTAACTTCATCGAATTCTTGATAGGTGAATGTTCCATCCCAGCTTTCGATAGCCTTTGCTGAACGAGGCCTGATGAGTGCCTGCTCAGAGATGAGATCATGCACACAGCGCCGGACTGGTGGAGGAAGTTCGTGGTTCCACACCATAATCTCCTCCAGGTTTTTACCAGTGACGAGGTCCAGGTCAGCAATTGTGAGATCCTTGTCTCCGTTATCGACGATGCACCTGAGCATCTGTTCGTATGTATGCACCATATTCTCTGCTTGCGCGGGGCTAATCTTGTCTTGCCAGAACCCAAAGTCGACTGTGATTCCCTCCTCAGAGACATCAGCATTGACAGTAATGTGGTACTCTCCCGGATCAGCAGCCTCAACATTCTCGTACATGAGCGAAGTCTTCTCAGGATCGCGGGAAAGCTGTCTTCTCTGGAAAGTGAAGACAGTATTGAACAGCGAAGGAAGCTGCAGTTCATGCTGAACCTCCGCCAACGAGCAGCTCTGGTGTGTCATGGCATTGACAGAGTCGGTCTGTAGTGTCTGGAGCAGTTGGCCGATCGACGTGTCGTCTGAGAATTGCAAGCGACAGATGAGCATATTAACAAAGCAGCCAACTGCCTCTTCAATGTTGCGGACCGGAATATCTCGACCAGATGCAACAACACCGAACGAGACATCGGGCGTTCCGGCGTAGTAGTGGAGAAGGAGCGCCCAACCAAGCTGTAACACATTTGAGAGCGTAACTCCCTTCTTCCTGCAGAATTTTTGAATGTCGGCAGCGTTCGAAAGATGAATTTCGAATGAGCCAAGCTCATGTGGGCCAGGCTTGCCGTCATGAAGGTTCGGGAAGAAGCAAGGCTCCACTCCGGATAAGTAAGCCTTCCAGTAGTTGACATCGACGTCGCGCGAGTTCGAGAGAATATGGGCAATGAAATTGCTGTATAATGGTCCGTTCTCAGCCCTGGACACCTTGCCCTCATATGCTCTCGCCAGATCTTGGAGGATATTGGGAATGGAACTGCCGTCGCAAATTGCATGACTCATGTCAAGCCTTACCCAAACGGCGCCTGATTTGGTCTTGCAAACAGTCAAACGATGTGGCGAGTTGAATTCCCGATAGTCCACCGGAGGTTGGTTGCGGAGCAACTCGGCCGCTTCTTGGTCTTCGCAATCGACAATCCACGCAATTCGGCCAGGCTTCTCCTTGAACACTACTTGATCCATGAGCCCGGTCTTTGAAATACTCTCTATGAACACGGTGCGCAAAGCTGGATGACGATGCACAACTACCTGCCACGCCTCTGCGAGCTTCCTGGGTTTGACTGCACGAGAGGGGTCCGTGGGTCGTACTTCAAAGATGCAATGGTACGCATAAAATTCCGGATGCTTCAACTGAGAAAGCAGAAGGCCCTGTTGCATGGGAGAAGCTGGGTAAATATCCTCGATGTCCGCGAGCGTTGTCCCAGTTGGCAACATCCCTGCAAGCCTCGACATGCCATTGTAAGCAAGAGGCAAGAGCTTGAAGTCGCTCAAGCTCGGCTCTGGCCGCACTTGTAGGAGCTTCTCGACAGCGTCGACAAGCGTATGTTTACATTCTGAGATCCACTGCTGAATCCTGGCTTGGCGCTGCATGTGGCGGTTCCAGCCAAAGGTCATCTTGATGGTACCATGGGCAACAAGGGCGGTGACCTCGAAGAGAGAGAAGCGAGGGACCTCGGGGCCTACATCACATGATGTGACACCGTCCAACTTTTGTAGCAAGGCGTCTTTGCGTTCGAGGTTCTGCATTCTTCCCAGGTAGTTAAATGCCACTTCTGCTGGCCAATGACCAGGGAAGCGCTCTTGTCCTTCTTCTGTGAGGAGTCTGTGGGCGAAATATGGACGCCCCTTGTCCGGGATCCTCTCGCGCAGATCCCTGACCCATCGAATGGTGCTGACGATATTTGTAGGCTCCTCTGGCGGTACCGGAAGATGGATCGGAGTCATGGTCGTGAACCATCCCACGGTACGAGAGAGGTCCTGCTTCGCATTCCAGGGTTCGCGACCGTGACCCTCGTTATGGATAGTGACGGTGGATCGGTCGTTGAACACTTTTCGGAAGGACTCCAACAGAGCAGCAATGAATACATCCAAAGGTTCCGTAGCTAATGCATCGTGCGCACCTAAAAGCAACATAGAGTCTTTGGGACTAAGGTCAATTTCCTCGGTGATGACATCGGCGTTGATGTTGGCCTTGGCTTCCATGCCCCAGTATTCGAAATTGCCTGGCGGAATCCCAGTGACAGGAAGGACTCTCTGAGCAGAGTCTTGTTTCGCTTGCTCCACCTGCTGTTCTTGCCAGGTGTGGAATGGAAGGCTTTGAGGAGGTGGCTTGGTGCCGCCCAAAAGGCTCTGTAGGTCCTCCAGGATAACGCCCCACGAAACAACGTCGACTACGAGATGGTGGGCAACAAGAGCAATAGCTTGAGTATACGAATCCTCTAAATCAAAAAGGTCCACCGAAAAAGTAGGGCCAGATGTGATATTGAGAGTGGCTTGGCTCTCGTCAACAATGGGCCGCAGAGTCGGTCCCTCGCCATTACTCACGCGGTGGTGTCGCAACCTAAAGGACCCCTTGACGTCTTTCTCGATTCTTTGCCGCCACTTCCGGGATACGTCTCTGAAATATCGTCCCCTCAGCATTGGGTGCGTCGTGACTAGCGAAGTAACGGCAGCCTGTATCTCCTCTAGCTCAAAGGATCGGGCCAGGCGCAAGATAACGCTTTGATTGAAGTGATTGTACGTGTCGCCAACTGTTTCGAAGAAGATGCGCTGGATCGGAGTCAGCTCGAACGGAAGATCGTACTCCTTAGCGGGGACCGCAGACGCATCATCTACAAGGGTGGAGGCCGTGGATGCTAAAGCGGCGAGAGATTTCGATCTGATGATATCTTGGACTGTGATTGCGAGCCCCTGTGCTCGGCATTGGGACGAGACCTGCATAGCAGCGATTGAATCGCCGCCAAGATGCAGAAATGATTGGTTGAGTCTGATATCTTCGACCGGAAGATTGAGAACGGTAGCGAAGATCGCTCGCAACCTGCTCTCTACATCGTTCACGGTATCTTTTGGAGCGTCCAGGCCTAGTATGGAGATGGCGCGATATGTGTCGTTCTCCATCTTCTCCAGCCACTGAACAACACGTCGACGGTCCATTTTCCCGGATGGCATAAGAGGGAATGCGACGACAGCCACCCAGAGGGATGGTACCATGTAAGCTGGAAGACGTTCACAGATGCGGTCACGAATGGCGGAGATGCTGAAGGAAGCGGTCTCCGCTGGAAGGAGCTGCAACTCTTTTCCTGTGACCAACATTGTCAGCGATGTCCCTATACCGGATCCATAACAGTTACCGGGTGCTCCAGAAACTGCGACGTTCTGTAAGGACACAACACCAACGAGACGCTTCGCGCACGGCCCAGCTGCGGGCACAGCGGCAAGTGCATTCTGTACAGCGGCGTCGCCGATGAGATGATGTTCCACTTCTGATAACTCAAGTCGCTGTCCTCGAACCTTGGTTTGTGAGTCTTTGCGACCGAGATACTACAGTGTACTATTAGTAAAGGTCTCCGGCGTTAGAATGGTACATACCATCATGGTACCATCCTCGTTATACTTCACCAAATCCCCCGTCTTATAAAACCTCCTCTTCACACCTTCATCCACAGAATTGCTTCCAAGTGTCCACTTAACATCATCTATGAAAGCTTGCGAAGTCTTTTCGGGATTGTTCAGATAACCGGAGCCCACGCCACCACCTTCCAGCAGCAGCTCGCCCACTGCCCCAAGTGGCGCAAGAATATCATGGTTATCCTTTGCCACGATCCAGCCGCGGGCAGTGACAGCTTTTCCGAGGTTATATGGCTTCGTCGTTGGAGACATAATGTTAACAGTCGCAATGGCACTGCACTCAGTCGGCCCATAGCCATTGCCGAGCATGACACGATCAGCCCAGGTAAGGAGATCCTGTTGGGACATGGCCTCTCCAACAAGCACCAGAGCTTTCAGTCCAGGAACTTGTGCTGGCTGCATTGTCCGCACAACCGAAGGGGTGAGCGTGGCCCAGCTGACGTTGAATCTGTTAACGACGCCTGGAAGATCATTGGTCCTCGACGCCTGATCAGGCACGCAAACAGTACCACCAAGCATTAAGGTGCTCAGAATTTCAATCAGACAGGCATCGAAGGTATAGGATGCAAATTGTAGAACGCGCGATGCCTCCGAAATTCCCATCGCAGGTGCAAAAGCTGAAGAGCTGGATACCCATGCACAGTGATTGATAACAGCTCCTTTGGGCTTCCCGGTAGACCCAGAGGTGAAGATAACATAGGCGGGGCTATCGCTTTGAACGTAGGGTAGAGTATATAGACGCCCCGGTTGACGCTCAGTAGCTTCTTTATCTACTGCTAGAGTGTCGCAAGGAATGGAATGGCAGAGCTGTTCGTACTTCGGTGCGGAGAGTATGAGCTTGGCGTTTACGTCGCTCACTATTTCGCGCAATCGAAGAAGAGGAGATTCGAAGTCAAGGGGTACAAAGGCGGCTCCCGCTTTCATGATTGCTAGCATGGCCACAATAGTCCAGCCAGACTTGTCGAAACAGATGGGTACAAAGGTCTGTGGCTGAACACCAACAGAAACCAGCCTGGAAGCAAGGCGGGTCGCTCGCTCATCCAGCTCCTGATAGCTCATACAGCCTGTGTCCCAAGCATCAATGGCGATCGCTGAAGGGCGAAGGATGGATTGCTCTTGGTAGATAACGTTGTGGATGCACTTGTTAATAACGTTGACCGGGCGGCTGTTCCAGGTCGAGATGACGGCTTGATCATCCGGATTGAGCAATTCCAGCTCCATGAGCGATCTCTGGAGGGCCTCCGGAGAATTCAAGCGCTTAAGCAGGAAATCGAATTGGTTCAGCAGCCGTTGCACAAGCCATCCGTGGATGACATTCCCGTCATAGTGCGCTTCAATGTGAACGCTATCTTTCGAGACAGTACAGTTGAAGATGAGTGCATAGTTGAAGAAGTTGGTTCCAATAGTCCCTGTACTTTGGAGATCCCAAAGCCCGCCCTCGGGGTCTTTCATGCTATCCCCTGCCACAATGGCTAGTAGGCTCTGGAAATCGCACGCGGCAGCCGCATCGGAGCTGAGCTTACGAATGTGTTGCAACCCAGCGAATTGGAAAGGCAAGGAAGCAGAAGCTTGGCGCTGTATCTCCTGCAGATACTCTTCAACAGTGAATTGGCGATTCACCATGAGTCGGACGGGTGAAGTGGCGATCGTAGGTCCAACAATGTCCTCAATACCTGGCACTGGTACCTCGCGACCACTATTCGTCTCACCCCAAAGTACGTCGTCTGATCCGGAGTATGTAGCGAGAAGCAGACCCCATGCTGCACGAATCAGGGAAGGCATCGTGATACCCATCCCAGATCTCCTCGCCACAGAAACGGTATGCTCGATTTGTCTCGAGGCTTGAACATTGTAGTCTGGATTTGGCAGTTGAGGAAATTGAGGAGCCGTGATATCCTCGAACATTTGGAGCCAGAAGTCATCCGATTGCTTCTTGTCGATGGTGGACAGATACTTGATGAACCTGGAGTAGGGAACCGTAGTAAGAGCCTGTTGTTGGGTTTCTCGATAACAGCTCTCTACCTTCGAAAGTAGCGACGGTAGACTCCAGCCGTCATACACAGCATGATGAGCCGTCCAGACAAAGAAGGGAGACGTTGTACCCTCACCCACAATAGCATAAGTTGCTAGGGGTGCTCCGCTCTTAGCGGGCACATGTCGGTGCGTCTCATTGATGTCCTGCAAATTTGAAATGGACTGCCAATTCACTCCACCACGCACAACGACCTGCAAGAAGCCGTAGCCTTCTGTGTAGATAATGCGCGTCCTGAGAATGGACTCAGAAGCTATGACTTTATTCCAGGCCTCTCTAAA
Organism: Westerdykella sp. P71; assembly: GCA_019022765.1. Classification (NCBI taxonomy): domain Eukaryota; kingdom Fungi; phylum Ascomycota; class Dothideomycetes; order Pleosporales; family Sporormiaceae; genus Westerdykella; species Westerdykella sp. P71. The sequence goes on from JAFHBW010000061.1 coordinate 26,001, forward strand.
GCGATCGAGATCGACAACTTGCGGTAAGCGATATATAGTTTCGGCAACGTACGATCCAGGCTCTTTGCTCGAAAGCGCGATGAGGCCTTCCTGCAGCTGGCTGCAAGGATATATATCCTCGATAGAGTCGGGGAAGACATCGCACTCGGAAGCGGCGATATCAATCAGCCTGTGCCTGGCATCTTCGGGGAGTAGTTCAAAAGGCGCAAGGTCAGGCTCCAGCTCCTCGTGAATGTCCTCAGATGACAACAGGGTAGCGGAAGCTGCCATATCTGCAAGTTTGGGGTGCGCAAAGATGTTTGCGACCGTAAGGATAATGCCCTCCTTCCGACTGGCTGTCACAAGGCGCATCGCACCGATAGAATCACCACCAAGCCGGAAGAAGGAGTCGTCTGCTCCGACAGAGTCCGCTCCCAATTTCAGGATTGAACACCACAAGCGGGCGAGCGCAATCTCGCCGGGACTAGAAGGCGCTCTACCGCTCTTGCCCCCAAGACGATAAGTATGAAGCTGATCTTCTGGGATTGCTTGAGCCAGCCGACGAAGTACTTTGCGGTCCAGTTTTCCGGAAGTGGTCATTGGCATACTAGTGACAGGTAGGAACATGGATGGTACGTAGTAGGCTGGGAGTGCATTGGCGAGCGCCGGCTCCATTTCCTTTCCAATGGCACGGACTTCGTCGGTCATCTCTCCTATGGCAGAAGGGATGTCGTTGACTGATCCTGCCGGCTCCCCCGCGATGCAGAGGAAAGCTACCAGGGCTTTGGTTCCCTTCTCATCGGCAAGTTTAACAAGTTCGACGGCGGACTGTGCTTCGGCGGGGAGGTTAATCTTCAGATGGTGTTCAATCTCCCCAAGCTCGATGCGTTGCCCGTTGAGTTTAACCTGGCTGTCCTTCCGTCCAAGGTACATCATCTCGCCGGAAGATGTATAATGCACAAGGTCGCCAGTGCAGTAGAACCTCCGTCCAGTCGCACCACCAGCACAAGCCCATTCAGGGTCCGTGATGAATGCCAGAGCAGTTTTCTCAGGATCATTCAAATATCCTCTGCTCAGAATTGGTCCTTCTATGAGAAGCTCTCCCTTGCAACCGATCGGCACAAGACGATTTCGGTTCTCGGGATCGACGACCCACGATACGCTTCCAATGGCGTATCCGATGTTGGTTGGCTCGCCGCCGTTCTTGAGATCTTTCCAGGCAGAATTGATACTGGCCTCACTGGGGCCGTATTGTCCGTGCAGGTGGACATGTTTACTCCACTGGTCTACGACTGCCTTTGTAAGTGCCTCGCCACCAAGAGCCATGCCCTTGATGGTGGGAACGTCAGCGGGATCGAGGAGCGCAGCCACCGTAGGAGTGAGATCCATGAAGTTGGCATTCAACTCAGCGATAGCGCCTGGGAGGTCATTCATGCGTTGTTCTTCTGATGGCACGCATACGCAACCGCCACGTTGAAGCGTGGTGAACATCTCCTCAAGAGAGTTGTCGAACGTGTAACTCGCAAATTGGAGGAAGCGCGATCCAGGTCCGATGCCGAGATTCGATCCATGGGCATTCGAGCTCGTAACCATAGCCGCATGCTCAAGGATGACTCCCTTGGGTCTTCCAGTGCTACCACTGGTGAATATAACGAATGCTGGGTTGTTCGGTTTTACAGTAGGGCGTGGCAGTCCTTCGTCTTCATCCCTACTCTCCAGGTCCTCAAGGAGAACGGAGTCGACTATAACCACATCTGGGACGAGATCCTCAAACAGTTCAGACCGGGCAGCTGATGTAAGCACCACTTGCGCTTGAGTATCTTCAACTCGTAATTGGAGTGCGGGCTTCGGATGCTTCGCGTCAAGTGGCACGGCAGCGCCTCCAGCCTTGAGCACGGAAAGCATCGCAACCACTGCAAAGGAGCTTTTGTCAAAGCATGTTGGAACAAACACTTCAGGGCCAACGCCGAGTTCGACGAGGTGGCGTGCTAGATGGGTCGTAACAGCATCCAGCTCCGCGTAGGAGTAGTCCCCATCAAAACCACGAACTGCAGGGGCTTCCGGCTGCGTTTTAACCCACGAAGCAAATCTGTCATGCACACACTCATAAAGAGTCTCAGGCATGATGTTCCAACCCAAGATCTGTTGCCACTGCTTGCCGCTTAAATGATCTAGGGCCGATAATTTCTCTTCCGCATGGAAGATAATATTTTCAAGAGACCTGGCGAATGTGCTCGCGACATTAGCAGCTTGCCCGTCCGAGAGGTGGTCAGACCAATAATCGAGGTCAACCATAGCGATGTCGTCTGATACCTCGATGTTGACTGATACAGGGTACTCAGTAGGATCATATATCGGCTGGATTTCAACAAATCGCAGGCCACTCTCCTCGCTTGGACGTTCTGGAGGCAGTCTACGATAAGAGAGGGCAGTGTTGAATAGAGAGTCTCCACCTAGACCGAGTGCATGCTGGACCTCAGCCAGCGAGGTATGGCGATGTGCGAGAGTGTTGATATAGTCTTGCTGAACCTCCCGGACGATATCCAGGAGGCAGGAGGAATTATCGGTGAACGTTACGCGACAGACGAGAGTGTTGATCAGAGGTCCTACCATATTCTCGACTCCATAGATCTCTTCGACGTCTCGAGCAGAAGTGAGGTAGCCGAACGTGACATCGTTGGTGCCGACATAGAGGCTAACAGTGAGTGCCCATGCGGTATGGAAAATATTGGATAGCGTTACTCCATTCGTCGTGCAGAACGCCTGGAGATCAGGGACGCTCAGATTACCCAGGTCGAGGCGAATGGAGCGAAGCTGCTTCTCCTTGACGATAATCCCATCATTAAGAATTGGGAATGAGCACAACTCGCTCCCGTTGAGGTAAGACTTCCAGAAGTCGAGACTGAGAGCTTGGTCCTGGCTGTGCAGGTACGAGATATAACTACTGTATGAGGGGCCATCGTCACCCAACGACCCAGCATATGCGAGTTTGAGATCCCGGAAGAGAAGACTCATGGAATGTCCGTCCATAATGGCATGGCTGATCGCGAGGCAGCAGAACACGCGACCGTTTTTCGCTTTGCATATACTGAATCGGTGAGGTGAGCTTCGACCGTAGTCATAATCGACTGATTGCTGTGTCTTGAAAATGCGAAGTGCATCTTCCTCGTCGTCACATGGGAGGTGGACGACATTCGCTTCGGTAGTCCTCAACACGACCTGATCATAGAGCCCCTCGCCGGCTCCCACGTTCTCCATGAAGACAGTCCGAAGAGCCGGATGACGGTTAACGACTTGCCTCCATGCATCCGCCACTTTTTGCCAGTCGGGCTGGCCATGAGACAGTTTGACTTCGTGCACTGTGACGGCAGCATAAAAGCCAGCGTCTTTCGATTGGGACAGCAGAAGTCCTTCCTGCATGTTCGAGCATGGGTAGGCATCTTCAATGTTGTTCGCGGGAATGCCAAGTTTCGCAAGTCGGTTGATCATAGAATCGAACCGCTCATCTGTCAAGGACAGCAGCGGGAAGTCACTCAAAGTAGGCGTCGGAGCCATTTTGGCAAGACTGTGTACCATTTCAGTACAAGTTTGACGGCATTCAGCGATCCAGCGTTTGATGCTGTCTTGGTGACACATGTTTCTGTTGTACGTAAAGGCGAACTTGAGCTGGCCCTTGAAGACAATTGCGGAGATCTCGAAAAGGCCAAAGCGAGGAGCATCGTGACCCACGTCAGCAGTACCTCCGGCTTCCCTAGTCTCGCCGGCCATGCTTTCTAGGGGCTTGAGCAGAGCATCAGCTCGCTCGAGCTGCTGATATTGGCCGAGATAGTTGAAAGAGATTTCCATAGGCCAATGCGTCTTGAAACGCTCACGTCCTGCGGAGGTCAAGCACCTGGCTGCAAAGTATTGTCGGCCGTTGGCTGGGATTTGTCTCCGAAAATCTTTAACGCGACGGACAGTGGCAGCCAAATCGCCGCCCGGCTGGACATAGATGGGATACACAGTCGTGAACCAACCAACGGTTCGCGATACGTCGATATCGGTGTTCCACGGTTCTCGGCCATGTCCTTCATTGAAAAATGCCGGTAGTGGACGATCGGTAAACACCCGGCTCCATGAGTGTATCAAAGAAGCCAAGAGCACTTCGACAGGTTCAGTCTTCAGTGCATTGTGACAGTCCGACAAGAAGATGGAAGTCAAAGATGAATCTAGCTCAAAGCTTCCGTGACCAGCATTGCCGTACGTGTTGTCTTTATGCTCAATACCCCAGTAGGAAAAGTCCAGGGGAGGTATGTTCGCAGGCGGAAGAACCTTTTCCACGTCGAGAGAGTGTGCATGTTCCTGCTGTAACTCGGCCCATTTTTGGAATGGAAGTGCCGGATGAAGGAGTGTTCCACCTCGGAGAAGCTCTTCCAATTCTTCAAGGAGTAGCCGCCACGTCACTAAGTCTATAACCAAGTGATGTCCGACAACGAATGCATGCTGTTCGCCGTTGATCTCGAACAGATCGGCGGCGAAGAGAGGTCCATGAGAATGATTCAAGCACTTTTGCGAATCCTCGATCTTCAGGTCGACTTCTTGCTTCGAGGTCACCGTGTGATGACGGAACCTGTAGGAGTTCGCAACATCGTTTGTAACACGTTGTTTCCAGATGTTCTCTTCGATCAGATCGAAGCGGGCGCGCAGCATAGAATGCCGAGATACCAGTGTCTCCACAGCACGCTGAAATTCCACCCTCCCTATTTTCTTCTGGACGCGAAGGTAGAAAGATTGGTTGAAGTGTCCGTGGCCCTGATTCGGGAGCTGGAACCAAAGAGATTGAATAGGTGTAAGGTCGAAATGCTTGTCAACCTCCTCTACAACATCAATTGTAGAATTTTGGACTTCTTTGACGGCAGCTGCCAGATGGGGGATGGACTTGCTCCGCAGGATATCTTGCACGGCCATACCCAAGCCTTGTTTGCGGCACTGGCCCATTACCTGCATAGCAGAGATACTGTCGCCCCCAAGAGAGAGAAACGAGCGGTCGAGGGAGACCTTTTGCTCAGGAAGGTTCAACACATGCGCCCAAATGGCTCTGAGTGTCCTCTCCAGGCTAGTGGCAGGTCTCTCATCCGTGACATCTCTCTCTGTCTCGGATATAGCGCGTTGGTAAGTGTCCTCGTCCGTGCTTACCAGCCATTGAGACACCTGCTTTCTGTCCAGCTTGCCGGAAGTGAGTTTCGGAAGAGTAGCAACGGCTATCCAGACAGTAGGAACCATGTACAAAGGCAACCGTTCAGAGAGAGAATTTCGGACATCCTCGATCTGGCGATAGGCCGCCGTCTTTTCTTCACCTTCCAGAAGTGCCAGCGGTGTCTCGTTACTTGTTGCTTTGATGATTGAAACTACTGCGATGAGCCGTTCTTTGTAAAACCCTTCCTTAGGTAGTACAACCAAGCTATGTTCGATTGAAGGATGAAGGTTGACGTGATGTTCTATCTCCAACAGTTCGATGCGCTGTCCATGGTATTTCTGGCTCCATGTTAGGACCTCTCCTTGACCCAAAAATCGAGTACTTACAACTTGGCTGTCCTTTCGTCCTATGATATTAAAACTCCCGTCGGGGTTCTGGCACACAAGGTCGCCTGTAAGATAACCGCGAAAATCCCGATTGGGAGCCCATTCGACACTTTCAATAAAGGCTAGGGCGGTTTTCTGCTCATCGTTGTGATAGCCTCTCCCAACAATGTGGCCTTCGATTAACAACTCGCCAACACATCCCACGGGGACGCGCTCATTGTGATTATCAGGATTCACAACCCACGCATGACAGCTGATGGGATGGCCTATGTTCTTCGGATCGGATGTAGGTGACATGAGGTTTGCAGTGCAGGCCACCGCGCATTCACTTGGACCATACCTATGATTCTTGTCAGAATTACAGCCCCGTGATTTGTAGAGTAACGAACCCGTTGACCAAATTAATCTTCGACCATGTATCTAGATTGGCCTGCGACATGGGTTCACCCATGAGGACGATCGTGCTGAGGGACGGTACCATGGAAGGCTCGAGAAACCTAAGTACCATGAGCATTATTGTAATCAATCATACGAGTAAGCAATTACCTCACGAATGTCGGCGTCAACTGTGCGTATGTAACCCTCATCTCATTGATGGCTTTGGCAACATCATTCAATCTTGTATGCTCATCGGGGATGCATACTGTTCCTCCGATCATCAGAGGCGTAAGTATCTCAATGATAGAAGCATCGAAAGAATGGGCAGCAAACTGAAGAACCCGAACAGGTTTGGTTGCGTCCACGAGAAGACCCGTTACGTGGCCGGCTGCATTAGTGCAGAAGTCTCCATGCTCGATCACAGTGAGTTTCGGTTGTCCCGTTGTTCCAGACGTGGGAATAATGTAGGCAGCGTTACGGCTCCCAGCTCTGCATACGGGGCGTTCGCTTGGGACTGAGAGAGACTCCATTGTTTCGAGATCAATGGAGACGACATTGTCGGCGGTACCTTGGAGCAGCCCTTCGTGTCCGCGAGAACAGAGAATGAGCTTGGCATTTGTGGAATTGACGAGATGTTGTACCCGATCCCGGGGATACGCAGGGGCCAAAGGGATGACTAGCGAAGTCAGCTAAACCGATAGATGCAAAGAAACCGAGGACCATGCGCCCTATGGATTCGATTTTACGGAAGGGGGCGCGGGGTGTGCATGAGCAACAGGGGGTGGCTGGCGCTGGGATATCCTTCGCCTCATCCGAACCCTAATGAAAAAGAAGTTACTCACAGGCGCCGCCAGCGTACAGTGTTGCAAGTACAGCGACTATGTTCCATTTTGATTTGTCAAAACACAGGGGAACAATAACCTCGGGGCCGACCCCATTATTCACAAGATGCGATGCGAGAAGGCAGGCGTAGTGGTCGAGCTCTTGGTAGGTAAAGCCACCATCCCAGGCGCACACTGCCTCCGCCTCCGGCACCAGCCGGACATGTTCGTAGATGATTTCAGAAATCGTTTTCTGAACCTTTGGAAGAGGCCTTGAGTTCCACTTTTCAATCTGTCGTCGGTTCCGGTCGCTCAGAAAGCTCACTTTACCGACGGAGAGGTGTGTGTTTGTGACGATATCCGACAGGACCTTGTCCACAGTGCTTGCCACATTCTTGGCTTGTTCGGTAGTAATGAAGGAGTTTCGGTACTCCAGAAAGACACTCAAGCCAGTCTTCAGAACTTTCACCAAAAGTCGAAGTTGGCACTACGGATTGTCAGCATGCTCCATTCATGATGTGGCCGGGAGTGTTACCTTCTCGGATACGAAGGATCCCCCAGCGGGTGCTTGCTTTCGGATAAGAACCTCAGTATTGAAATCGAAGCTACTGGTGCTGTTCGCTTCTTGCAACATGCTCCCGCTCTGGATTTGCTGAATAAGGTCGTGCAAGGGCATGCTCTCTTCGATGCGAACAAGAGCTACCGAATTTCGAGGGACTCCACTTGCGGCGTCCGCACCCTTAGCACAGTTGAACGCACCCTTAGCACAGTTGACTCCCACCTCCTGGAAACCAAAGCAAACTTGATTAAGACCTGTATAGCATCGCAAAGCTAGAGCCCAGGCGGTGCAGATGACAGCTGAGAAAGAATGGGTTTGGTCTTCACCATTCAGCAGGTTTTGGAGTAATTCCAGGTGTTGAAGCTCGAGCCTAACAGACAAAGGCCGGGTTGGGCCACCCGTTTTCCGACCAGTGTGTGTGGGCGGAAAGTTACAGGTGAAGGATTGCGAAGCCATTGTGGTCCAAAATCTGCGTATATCAGAGCAAATGGCGATGGGGATTACTTACGAGAGATGGTCAATTGCAGCCCGCATCCGAGGAGCTCAAGATAGCTCCGTGTACGGGGGTTGTTGTTGGTGTTGCTGAATATAAGCTGCTTTGCAGAAGCAGAGCGCAGGTGGACGGGTGCCACAGAAAGAATGCCGCAGACTCAAGCTGCTGTGATTGAGGCAGTAGCTTTGGAGCTTACGAAGAGAAGCTGTGAAACAGAGGGGGAAAAAACTTGAGCTCCTTGGAGCAAGTTGTGGTGTAGCTCTAGAATTCGATGCAAGGCCCGTACCTTACCTGTCTCCCGACTATGAATTAGAGCTTGGGTAAACTGTATATGGGAATGATTGGCAAGAGCGTGCACATAGATTATGTTTAACGGAGGAGCTTCAAATGCAGATCCCGCATGTGGGCAGGGGACGCCCTCTGGTGGTCAGATCAACACCATCTCCTTCCGAATTCTTCGTTTTGCCTCTGTTCGAATTTTTCAAGATAGTGTTCCCTGACGAATACGGACCATGAGGTCATAGTCCACCAGTGTTTCCCCTAGAGGGTGGCTTGCTGTCACACCATGACCAGCATCGTGTGTCTGATATCTGCACGCCGGGCCGGGGGAAGCAGCAGCATTGGGATCGGCAACAGTATATTGCACTCTGTTTACAGAAAAGCCGGGAACCGTGAGGCTAGAAACGAGGGGATTCGGCATCGTGCTTTCGGAAGAGCGCGTAGCAAGCACGGTGCCCTCGTATGTTCCGGAAGAGGCATGGTGGCCGGGTTGAATTGGGCTCCGCGGGGAAAGGTGGCAGAAAGGACAACAACACGAGACGGCGAAAGCTGATCGAGTCCGGAGAGCGAATATGGTGGTGCGTGCATGCCAATGCATGGTGCAGATGTTTTGGAGCGATGGAGGTTGAGTCGTGCCGTGGCGCGCGGCTGATGTGCAGTCGATCTGGCCCCTGTGATTGGCTCGTTCCATCCAAGGCACGTGATCGTTCCAATTTCAGCCGACAGATCCCTGTACACCGGACCACAGCGCAACTCGCAGCACGCTAAACCTAAAGCGGATGGACTAGCCGACCTCTATGCGGACGTCTGCTCTCCGTCTGATGCCTCTCCACCTTTCTCTTCACTCCCAGTGCCACCCCCTTCGCCGGGCCCCCTCCATCGTAAACTGCCACGAGTGCACCTACGAAATCACGTCGCCATCCTCGCTCTCGTACGGAATCAAACGGCTAGTTTCCGCGGCTTTTAGTGCCCCCTACCCATTTCGGTTCTTTTCAACACCTGCAAATCCCATATCTCCCTGGCTTACAGATTCTGCGCCTCCCTCCGACAACGGCATGTCATTGTCTTACCTGGCACCGTATGCTGCGCCACCGTTGCGCCGCCGATGCGTGGTCGCCCACAGAACGCTAGTTACACAACGGCTTTCCCTCAAGCCACCATAACAAGACCCCCATGTTGAGGCTTCGATAAGTTCTCCAGGCCCGGTTTCTGTCGTGTCACCTGTCAACCCCCAGCAGCCTGCCTCCTGCCAATGATGCCTGTTCACAGGACCTGGTCCCGTGTGTATCGATTTCCCAGAATTCTGTCCCCGTCTCCCATGTCCTTGGTCATCGAATCCTATTTACGGGAATGGCCAGGGCGTCCCCCAGTCGCTAATCCAGAATCCGTCTGCGGATCCGGCATCCACCGCTCGTGTTCCCGTAGCGCCCGCTGTAGCTCCACCGAATCGCGCAGCTACTCGTAGCCAGTTGCCAATGGCCATGCGGATTCCCCTTCCTACCGCCATTTGGAATTGCCGTACCAACCGCATCAGAATGAGATTATCGAGCTTCCTGACCTTTCCATTCTGTCAGCCCCATTCGCCATCGGCCAGCTATCACTTCCCCTTCTCTTCAGCCTGAAGAGCGTCGCCCCGAATACGATGTCGGAATTCGCTAGACCCTGATCTTCTTTGCCATGTAGGCTCATCTACAACTGTCAAACGTCCCTGTTATGGATGCTTTCAGTCGGTTTTCGGAGTTTGGTACTTCACACACGTTTAGAATCCAGCTTTGAGGAAATACCGTTTATCCAAATGACGTTACCTGCCTAGGAATCGGCCCCGTGAACTCGCTCGCTCAGCCAGCACCTGTCGTGGAACTCTGGGAGTACGCACACCTGCGTCAACCACTGCCTGTTCCACCTTGCCGCTTCTACTCGCTGCTCACAGCTTGGTGTTTGCCCCTGCCCACAATGAGGAGGGATTCAATACGCTCCCCTGAAAGGCTATCCTCTGCCTAGTCGAGGAGGAATCCAGTTTCAGCTCTTCCGAAAAGGTCATCACGCAGTCATGTACCCAGGACCTGATTCTAAGTATCCACTTACCATCAAGATGGCCCGCCTCATGGCCACAGTCTGTCCACGTTGCGGTCAATGGTGGGTGAAGTTGCCCCTTCCCGTAAAAGTGCTTGGCAAATTTTTGCGCCAGGTCGCCGTCCATGCTCCGCTACCGCCATGGACCCCTCCGGAGTCAATCTGTGAACGGCTCCAACGGCTCCGCATGTCGATCACAGCTCGACTGACATGTCTTGTCTCGAACCATCGCATTGCGTGAGGTAGCAGGCTCCACATTTTATTCCTGGGCTTGCCGGAATTATGCGTATGACGTGAGCTGGTGAGTGGTGCCATTCAAGAGTCGGAAAGCATCTGCATGCAGTCTCGTTGGTTTGTGGATTCTATGTGGGCAAGGTTCCCTGACTAACGCTACTTCTTCGTGGAAGATGAATCGTAATCCCCTCATACGCTACAAGAGCCGATATCACCATCTTCGTGGTCCTGACTGCGGCAGTCACTTTGGTCTTCCATTAGGTTATTGCTTTGCCTAATGGGTTTCTATTGACTACTACTCGGCAAGTGTAGAAGCTATCCTAGTCTGGCGGTTCAAATGATTGGCGCCGTCATTTCCCCAGCTCGGTTCCATCGTTCGAAAACTGTCATGACTGACTCCTATTCTCGGGTCGCGGAGCTAGGGTATATCGTCATTAAGGGTCTTCTACCATCCCAGGCATGTTACCCGCTATGAACCGTTCGCGCACCTTTCTATTTTGTTCGAGTTATTTCGGGTCCTCCATTGCGTGACCCTTTACGGTCCGTGACCACCGGGCTTCAATGTTGATACAATTTTTCTGTGACAGCTGGTCTGTGTGCATACGACTCGTGAAGCCCGCAGTGGTCAGAGCAACGGAACTGGGAAGGACAGGACCAAAAAGTAAATTTTTATGACGATCATTGAAGGTATACCTGCTTTTAAGCAATGCAACCTCAATTTGAATCCTTCCGACGGACCGACTTCGGCACACGAGGTATGCTGATGTTTCAAGAAACCGATGGGATGCGCTGCTTTGCAGCTTGCGGCGTCCGAGCTTCGTGCAGATGGGAACATGGGAGTGTATGACAACCACATACTCTTCTTCGCCTGCCTCAACAATGCAACGACTACCAGGGGTTCTTGAATGGCGTGGCTGAATCAGCCACCTGGGCATTCATGGAAGCAAGCAGCCAAGGTGCGAAATTAAGGTTCAGTCCGTTCCTGAGCGGCTCTGGAGAACAAATCATCGTCGATCCCTACCCCAAGTATGGAAAAAGCCGATACGAACGTGTACTGTATGCACAATATACCCTGCAGGGCGCACCAAGACAGGCATCTGTAAGGGTAGAGATCTCTATAGAGAACTGTAAGCCACTCCAAGCCTGCTACGTGCCCATCTTCTTTTGTCCAGAATGTTTCTGCTACTTCCCGGATATGTCGATCATCAGTATGCAGTTACGTTCTATCCACTAGAATTTCAATGGCAACGGTGTCGGGAATCACACGGCATTCCCCATCCCAGAACCACGTCACGACCCCCGCTAGAGACTTGCTAGGGTCCTTGCGTCTCTGTCTCCCAAGCGTTACCCTAGTACGGCAGTGGATGGTGCTCTTCTATCCTGGATGGCATCAGCACTGTCCAAGCTTTCGCGCAACTTTTCGGACACACGCCACCGCCGATGAGATCGGTGGAGAGACGATCATCTCATGCCGCCGGTTGATCAATTCCACAAGATGTTTACTAGACCAGGCAGTGTACTCAGTTCCAGACTTTGCCCCTCAGATCCCATAACTACATTGATCTAATGCTCTGATCAAAGCCTCGAGAAAGGCAATTGATTTTCCCTCTTCCAAAGATGCTGCTCGACTCTGATTCCAACTGTGCGGCCGTCGACAATACGTTTGGCCCTTATGCTGGACGGTGTCGTGGAGGTTTCGACTTTACAGTGCTCTTCGAGGATGCTTTTCTTTCCATAGCACCTCTTGCGCTTCTGCTCTGCATTGCCCCTTTCCGCATCCTCTTTTTATGGAGGAAAAGAACCAAGGTATCACGATCGTTATTGCTACCCACCAAACTGGTATGTTACTCGTACTACGCATGCCTTTTTGGTTGTCCGTTATTCTCACAATTGCATCAGTTGACATGGCTCTTCCTTGCCGGATTCGACCTTGGCCTGCTCATTCTGTGGACGAAACCATCAACGTATAAATCCAGAGCGTCTGTGCCTTCGGCCGTTCTTAGCTTTGTCGGTTCAGTTGTTCTGGGCCTGCTATCCTACTTCGAACACCAACGCACCATTCGCACGTCATTTCTGCTGAACGTGTACCTCCTAATCACCGTTATATTTGACACGGCCCGCTCCAGGACATTTTCGATCTCAAACAACCTGGAAGTCATATCTGTCCTTTTTACTACCAGGGTCGGTGTGAAACTCTTCCTAGCAATATTCGAGGCAAGAGGGAAATCGGGCATACTGTTGCCGGAATTTGCGGATGCTCCACCCGAAGCGACTAGTGGAGTGTACAGTCGAGCACTCTTCTGGTGGCAGAATCAACTCTTTCGCAATGGCTTCTCAAATGCGCTTTCCGTGGATAATTTGTTCAACTTGGACAAACACCTGCGTGCAAGTTATCTCCAGCAAAGAATCGAGTCTGGCTGGCGCAAAGGTAAGAATACTGGCCTTTGCGGGCGCACCCCGCTCACAGCTGCTATAGTCACGAAGAAAAGCAGTAATGCACTACTCTGGGTCACTTTGAAAAAGCTCAAGTGGTCCATTCTCGCCGTAGTTCCTCCTCGCCTATGTCTTATTGCATTCAACTTCTGCCAACCTTTCTTAATCGACCGAGCGATTCGATATTCTGAACAATCTGCGCTGGATCATAGTGCGCCTCAAACTGCTAATATTGGGTATGGGTTGATCGGCGCCTATGTCCTAGTATACGTGGGCATCGCTGTAGGTACCTCGCCTAGCCTTGTTCTTAATACCACTGACCAGCGATAAGATCTCCACAGGGCAACATCAACACCTCACCTATAGATTCATAACGATGATGAGAGGCGGTCTTATTGCTTTGCTTTACAATAAATCGACAGACATCGCCTTGTCGGATGTGGACCCCGCATCATCTCTCACCCTGATGAGCGCAGACATCGAGCGCATCGTCACGGGAATGCAAACGGCACATGAAATGTGGTCGAACACAGTTGAAGTTGTATTGGCTATATATTTGCTCGGCCGGCAGTTGGGCGCCGCTTGTGCTGTTCCGATTGGTGTTGCTGTCTGTAAGTCGATCCTTTCCCCATCCGCCACCTCCTGTGCCTTGCCAACTCATCTATGTCAGTTTCGCTTGTTGGGTCGCTAGGCGCGACGAGCCTAGTTATGAAACGCCAAGCTCTCTGGTTAGAGGCCATTGAGAGGCGCATAGCCGCCACTACGGCCATGCTCAGCTCAATGAAGGGTGTGAAGATGAGTGGTCTCACTGATGTCCTACGTGACGACCTACAGCAACTTCGCATTGACGAACTGGAGATATCCAAGAAATTTAGGAAGCTCCTCATTTGGACTATGGGATTCTGTAAGGATGTCTTTTCTTCCTATATACTAGTTGGTCTTGCTAACATCTTCATTTCAGCATATATCTCTCCTGTGGCTTCGCCTATTTTGACTTTTGCCGTATTTTCAGTGATCGCGAAGAATCAGGGAGAGGCAAGTACTCTGGACACTGCCAAAGTGTTTACCTCTCTATCTCTCTTCTCCCTTTTGACTGAACCGCTGGGGTCGCTGATTATGGCGCTCGCGAGCTTCATGGGTGGAGTGGGAAGCTTCCAGAGAATCCAAGCATTCCTTTCCGCAGACTCGCTTCCAGAGAGGCGCAGATTACCTTTCATGCGCAATAGCCACGACTCTAGTTCCGACCTCGGAGGCTATGATTCCGATAAGGACTCGACAGCATCGAAAAAGAGCCGCTTCTCTTTAGAAATCACAGAGCTGCAGTCTAACTCCCAGGCTATTGTTATCCAGAACGGGTCCTTTGGATGGGATAAGGAGAAACAGCCGCAAGGACGTCTGCATAACATCACCATGAGCGTTCCTCGTGCGAAGATCACAATGGTTGTGTAAGTTGATCCTTTCCAATCGTTCGCCTAAGAGCGCCATCCCAGTTTATCAATAGCTTTGCCCCTATACATACCCCTGACACGAGGTCCAGCCCTAATGGTTTTACAGGGGCCCTGTCGGTTGCGGCAAGTCGACACTTCTCAAGGCTATCCTTGGTGAGCTTCCCGTCATGGATGGCACCGTCCAGCTCTCGTCTATGCGTATCGCGCTCTGCGACCAGACTTCCTGGCACATGAACAGCACGGTCCAACAAGCCATTATAGGCGTCTCTGATTTTGACCAGCGATGGTACGCGTCTGTCGTCCGTAGCTGTGCATTAGACGAGGACCTACGAACATTGCCCCTAGGAGACCAGACAGTCATTGGTAGCAAAGGCATCGCTTTGAGTGGAGGACAAAGTCAGAGAATTGTGAGAATATCCCCAGAGCTCATACTGTTTGCTGTTTTCTGACATTGCGCCGTCTAGGCTCTTGCTCGTGCGGTATACGCCCAGAAAGATATCATCATCCTTGATGACTGTCTCAGCGGCCTCGACTCACAAACCGAAAACAGGATTTGGCATAGCCTGTTTGGGAGGGATGGCCTGCTTCGCCGTTGCAGGTCCACAGTCCTGATCGCGTCTTCTTCCGCCAAACGACTCCCGTATTGCGATCATATTGTTGCTCTCGGCAGCAATGGCACGATTGTTGAGCAAGGCACTTATGAAAAGCTTACCCGCTCTGGCGGTTATGTATCAGGCTTTGACTTGGCGCCTGCTGACTGGGACTTCGTCCCGGAAAAGCACCTCTATGAATCTCCTCCAAAGTATACAGAGCGCGCGACGAGCGACAAGGTAACTGAAGAGGACATTATGGCGGAAGCCAACAGAAGGACCGGCGACGCCGCCATCTACCTCTACTACGTTCGCTCTGTAGGCTGGATCCCAACGCTCATCTTCGCCGTCTCTATAACGATTTTCGTATTCGGGCAACTGTTTCCAAGTAAGTAAATCATCCGCACAACTTTACATATACTGACCGACAAATTTTAGCATGGTGGGTGAAGGAGTGGGCTGCGTTCAATGCAAACCATCCGAACCAGAAGCTCGGTCTGTATCTTGGTGTCTATGGCATGTTAGGTGCTGTAGCACTCTTGTTCCTGGTCATCAGCTGCTGGTAAGCCCAACACTCCACCACTTATCAATGACTCAAATTAAGGTCCGCATTAGGCAATTGATCATAACAATGGTCCCTCGATCTGGTGTTAACTTTCATTGGAAACTGCTCACCACCGTTTTGAGGTATGCACTTAGACTTCACACACGCATAAAATGTCATACTAACCATAGCAGTGCCCCGATGACTTTCTTCTCCACAACAGATACGGGCGTGACCCTCAATCGCTTCAGCCAAGACTTGCAATTGATTGATATGGAGCTTCCTGTTACAGCGCTCAATACCTTCGCGAGTAAGCCATGTCGTCCGTTCTTGATTGGGTCACGACGCTGATCTTCTTGCTTATAGCCTTCGTCCTTTGTATCGGCCAAATGGCTTTGATCGGTGCATCGTCCCCCTACACCGCCATCTCTTTCCCAATCGTGGGCATCAGCCTCTACACCATACAAAAGTTCTACCTCCGTACATCGCGCCAACTCAGGTTTCTTGACCTCGAGGCCAAGTCACCGCTCTATACACAGTTTAATGAGATGCTAGAGGGCTTGGCTACTATTCGTGCCTTCGGATGGCAGGACTTTCTAGTTGAGAAAGCGAAAGCTCTTCTCGATCGGAGCCAACGCCCCTTCTATCTCCTCTTCGCTGTTCAACGTTGGCTGACGCTGGTCTTGGACCTTGTAGTTGCGGCCATCGCAACTCTGCTTATAACGCTGGTGGTGGCGCTGCGAGGCAAGATCGACCCCGGATACGTTGGTGTTGCTCTGCTCAATGTCATTCTCTTCTCGCAGAGCGTCAAGCTTCTGATCTCTTTCTGGGCTCAGCTTGAAACACATATCGGGAGCGTAGCGAGAGTCAAGACGTTCACCACTGACGCAGTATCCGAAGACCTGAAAGGAGAGGACCAGACACCACCGCCAAACTGGCCGGTTGACGGAAAGATCGAGTTCAAGAACATTACCGCCTGTTACCGGTATGTATTCCGAAATCTGCGCACTCTCTTCAATCTAACAGTACTAGCGCTCATGAACCTGTCGTCGACAAGTTTTCGCTTTCCATCGCGCCTGCAGAGAAGGTCGCCATCGTCGGACGGACGGGCAGTGGGAAATCGTCTTTAGTTCTCACCCTCTTCCGCATGATCGAACTTTCTTCCGGTAGCATCAGCATCGATTCAGTTCCGCTTGATCGTCTCCCGCGGCAAACCATACGTTCGCGCCTCATCGGGCTTCCTCAAGACGCATATCTACTCCCCGGCTCTGTCCGTCTGAATGCCGATCCTTTGAAACAAAGCAATGACAAGGCTATTATGCAGGCATTGAGGGATGTCCATCTCTGGGATATAATAGTGAGTAAAGGAGACGAGAATAAGTATGCGCATCCGTTAGACGTGGAGGTTGAGGACTTGCACTTCTCGCACGGCCAGAAGCAGTTGTTCTGTATTGCTAGAGCAATATTGCGAGCTGATAAGAGCAGCGTTGTTGTTCTGGACGAGGCTACAAGCAGGTATGTACTAAGCGCCCAGACTGTGAGTGTGAATAGCCTAGCTAACGTTGGATTAGTCTCGACAGAGCATCAGATTCTCACGTACAGCGCTTGCTCCGCTCAAGATTCGCATCGCACACTATCATTGCCGTGGCTCATAAGCTGGACACGATCCTTGACTTCGACAAAGTCGTCGTCATGCAACAAGGCAAACTGGTAGAGTATGGTGAGCCGTACAGACTGCTTGAGACGGAGGGCAGCCGCTTCAAGGCCCTGTATGAGGATGGTTCGCGCATTGGTGATGCTGACCAGGGCGACGACGATGTCATACAACCTGCGCAGTAGGTCGGTTCAGGTAGCCTTGCGGCCCCCGCTCTCTTTCGTTTTCCAATCACGGAAAAAATATATATGAGGTGGCGTTTTCACTTTCTTTTTCACACTGTGGCTCTCTGATGACAAATTGGTGCATCGTCAATCAAGCGTACGTTCCTAGCTGGTAGTTCGCTCCGCTTTTGTATTTCATAGATATACCAGGGCGTCTGTCCGTCTATCTCGTTGTAGTTCTGGTTGGAAGCAAGGGCTATGCTGAGCAGATGAGCATATGGACATATAGGTTGTTAAAATTGCTCCTTTTTGCAAATGTTCGATCTGGTTGCCTGAATTTCTCAGTCAGACTTGCGCTCCGTGATTGACTCCTCGAGAGCATTAGGTCCTGCCTCTACACCTCCGCAACGCGTGCGCACTTCGCCGCTACTCGTCAAATACTTCACCCCCTCGGACCCAACCATCGGCCTCTCATCCTACCCGTCACATATGTCAGACATAGCCTCTCAAAGCCCTATTCGCCAGGAACCTTAGACTCCCGAGGTCCGACAGACAGAACTGCCTGACACCATATCGTATGGCTGCCACACGTTTTGTGACTCTATTTGCCGGGCCGTGTGCAATGTTGATCCCTTCTACATTTGTGAATCTGTACTCTGAGCACGGGGACACACATCTGCAGAAGCTTGAGGGGCCTGATCTCCGAACACCGGAGACTGAGTAACTCTCCGGCTCACGGATGTGTTGGGGTTGCTTTCTACTCTCATAATCTAAGAGAGGCAGGGGACGTGTTCTGTGCGGCAGAGTGCGGTGTTGATCTCCAACCTCAGCACTTACTGTTGCTTCATGTTGCAGAGATAGGTGCTTGCAGGACGTCAATATATATACGGAGTGTACACGGAAGGAGGTAGGGTACAACAGATACTGCGCTCGCGGATAGGTTGACCCGTGTTTGCGCTGTCCAAAAAACCGTGACAGTGTTGATCAGTTCCTCTTCCGAACGTAAATTGACCTTCCCGTCATGTGCGTATAATGACGGAAGTGTTATCTTACCGTATGATATAGCGGGGGGTGAATACATTTCAACTCCGGTCACATGTGTTTCTCACCATTCCTGAGCGTCGGTGTTGCAATGGCTGTCATAGAGGTGGAGAGCACTCTAGGGTACTCTCGCCGCTCGCGCATGATTGTTCTCCCACTGAGAGTATCAAGCACGTGAGGGAGAGCAAATATCAGAATCTTCCATTCTCGATAGGCTTATCATGATACCTGTATTAGCTTGGTGTCTCCGAGCTTCACTCGTCACGGCTTCGTCGGCCTCGCAACTTCGTTCTACACCACGGAGCACTCTACAATATCAGTGTCCACTCAGCGAGGGTAGCTTCCGTCATCACCCCTTCCCCGCCTCTACCCCTACGTAGCGGAGTATACAGCAGCACCCCTCCTAGCAGGCAACAAAGCCGGATCTCGATCAAGGCCACCCACAGGATTCCATCGGATACTCCCGGCGAATCAAAGCGTACACCTCATATGTTTGCCGCCTCCTGCAAGGCCTTGAACGTGAAATGCTGTTCACCCGCCTATTCTGTTACACTGCATCGCTCATCCCAGAGCCTGGTGATGCATGTGCTGCTAGCCATGTTATGCGTGTCATGCCTCTTCCCGTCCCATGCTCCTGATGCTGTGTGTCATACATGTTCCCATGGTAGAGGCCCTGCAACGGGAAGCCGCATGACGACGAATGACTTGCATGGTCATACCCGTCGCCTGTATCCTGGGAAACATACCCCACGATCATATTCTCCGTGGTGATCTACACTGGGGTAAGGTGATACCCACATGCACATGTCCGAGGCGTGGCAAAACGTGTCCCGTTTCCCAGGGTGAAGAGCGGGAGCGGGAGCCCGAGTGAATGGTTGACCGGAGCACAACATTCCCGTCACAGCTATCTTGATCGCCGCGGAGAAATGTCGTGGGGCAAGGGATGGGGTATATAATCTTACGGATTTCCCTGTGCGGATCTTTTGTGTTCTGTTGTTCCACCGCCGCTTGGTTTACTTTGGAATATTGGCCACCGAGGTCTTCATTACACGGGGACCTGACCGTTTTGTGTTACCATCACTTGGATGTACCGACTTTAGGCCTTCGCTTCCGAACTTCATATTTATCCATTCACATGGGAACCTTTATTGCTCAGTGCTTCGAGTTGATGGATTGTTTGCCTGCACTTTACTTCCTGGATGGTCAAAGGACCTCGCCATCACTAGCGAACATCTTCAAATCACGTAGAGATAAAGCCTTATGTGTCCCAGAAATGATCGCCGGGCAATAAATTTGCACTCATCGAGGAAGAAGCAGCGACTGTGTGACTCAGAAAGAGGGTAGGAGAGGTGGAACATGAACCGTCGACTTTGACGGGGAACAATGCATGGATGTCCTGAGCTCGAAGCTCTTTACTGGCGAGAAATATTGAAAAGAGGTAACTTGAAGGAGTGGAGACCGGAGATGAACATTTTGGAAGGGCCGATTGCACTCTACGCACTACCTGGCTAAGGCCTGCGACTTGAATCTTTGACGAAAATATCGGAAACGCTTCTACCGCATACCCGGCAACAGCTTACGCCTGCGATTGGCTAGCGATGGTTTAAAATTAAGATCCAATGAACGGTGATAAGGCCACAATCGGGAAGCTTCCAACCTGTTACAATATATTTTCAAGATCGGGAACGAATATACTGGGGTTGAGTATTTCCAATTCTTGACTAGCGCGTCCCCACCTATTCGGTTAGTCTTTGGTGTTAGTCTACACTTAGTTTACAAAAATGAAGGAGCTAGAGAGTAGGCCGAGGAGCACTGTTTCGAACTCCAGGGTCACGCGCCCTCGTTGACGTCTGAATTCACTCGATTAGGGTCACGCGACGTGTTTAGTGCACGCTTTAGTTTACAATTAACGGAGGCTAGAGAGTAGGCCGAGGAGCTGTGTTTTGCATGCCAATGTCCCGGACGGTCTTTGCGTCACTTCAAGGTTGGTTATCGGCCCGGTCAACTGCCCTGCTGGGAACGAGGCTTTCGGCGCATCGAACTCGTAAGACTCTTAGTTGTTTTTCCAGACATGATATATCTTTACGTGTCATCGCTAAACTGAAGGGACGCTATGCGACCATACGAACGGATTTCCGCCACGAGAGTAGAGTAACAAGAGCTTGAATCCCGCATTATCGAGAAGAGAATTAAACGACTTTCACCCTCAAGCTTTACTTCTATCATCGATTCTTTCTCTGCGTCCATCCTGGAGTCCATCCTGGAACGCAACCCTTGAAGATTTCAAGGACAAATACAACCCAACCTTCCGAGCCCATCTGACCCTAAGAGTAGTCCGGACCGCGCACATCGACATCCGCAAACGAGAGGACCATGTCGGCCAACTTAGGGAACTTTTGCCGCAAGTACACTCCCGTAGCATCCATACCGTTCGTGATCCCACCTGAAAACATTAGCATACGCGAAACCTCTCATACCCAGACAGAGGAGGGGTGGGTGCCAACATACCGGAAGTATATAACTTCCCGTCATTGGTATACCGCTTCTCCACCCAATTCACCCGTGGGAAATCTCTCTTGAGCAGATCCATGACGCCCCTCGTACCGGTCGCACGCTTCCCATCCAACACACCCGCATACGCCGCGACGAAAACACCCGAGCAGATGGTGAACAGTTCCGTGCCGGCTGCTACATGGTCCCGCACAAACTGCAGGACCGATTCCTCGGGGCGCAAACCGGGCGGTGGTCCGGGGACTATCAAGAGGTCGAGGTTTCCTGGGGCAACTTTGGGATCGTCAAGGCCGACGTCGATGTGGATTCCTAGACGAGCCGTTGTGGGTGATGTGCTGTTCGCTCCCGTCTGGGAGATATATGTAATCTCGAGGAGGTCGTCTGGAATGGCTTGGGCAACAACGTCGGGAGGTAAACGATTGGCCGCGAAGTAGGATTGAGTGAGCATGGCAAAGAGGTCGACAGGGCCGGCATCGAGGAATTGGATGACGGGGACGATGAGGACGCCTATGCGGAAGGGAGGCATGGCGACGGTAGTGACTGGATTGGATGTAACTGGGGAAACAAAGCCGGCGATGGTGAAGAGGAGGATGGGGACGGACGAGAGGAGGAGATTGACGTATGAGGAGAGAATCATGGCGGTAAATACTGCTTGGAACCTTGGGGGCTCTTAAAGACGGATGTGCACTAGTCTCTCAGGAACACGGGAGTCGGAAGGGTTTTGGACCCGCGTTGCGAACCCAGTGGATCCCATCGCGGCCTTAAATACACCAGAAAGGAGAAATGAAGAAGAAACCCACGAGTCAGTATGAGAATATTGGAGAAGGATTACCACAACCGCTAGATTGACGGACATGAAGACTGCATATCTTGAGATTGAATACCTAGGGTATGAGCGCATTATGTCCAGGCATTTGATCGGAATGCCATGAGGTTGGAGGACAAGGGAATGTACGTGCGTAAGGAAAAGTCGGAAGCAGCTAGTGAGCAGGATAGCATGACGGATGTTGAATCCTTCGAGAGAGTACCAAGATCAAACACGGAACGGGGACCAGCGTACTGCCCGTCCGATTCACCAATCAGATAGGGGGACTCGCTACGCGCAGCGATTGGAGGGTCATAGTCCTCATAATGCCTTCAGGGAATAGCGCGCACTTCTACTCCCTGTGTAGGATTCGCCTTACAAATGGGACGAATTTCGTCGATGAAGTTGTGGTCTAGGAAGTGAAAGGTTAAGCCGGCGACCGGAAAAACAATCCCCCGAGCCTCGGAGCCTCGGTCTTCTCTGGAAAAAGTTGAGGATCTGGGGTCCCCACCTCCGATGACCCCCGACTCCAACCGGCAAGATGTAGAACAATCCAGACCTCAGGTCTCTCTCTCCTTCCTCAATCTCATCCCACTCGTTTCAAATTCACAATGTCGACTATGGATGTCAATGAACTCTTTGGCGTTAAGGTAAGCCCGGACCGATCGCTGTGAATGTCGAAGCGACTGACAATCCTCAGGGCAAGGTCGTCCTCGTCACCGGCGGTGCCAAAGGCATCGGCCGCATGATTTCCGAAGGCTTCGTCGCCAACGGCGCCAAAGTGTACATTTCCTCGCGTGACGGGAAGGCCTGCGCACAGGCTTGCAAGGAGCTCAATGCCTTGGGCAAGGGCCAGGCCGACTACATCGTCGCCGATTTCTACAAGGAGGAGGATATCAAGAACCTTGCGGAGGAGCTGAAGAAGAGGGCAGGAAGTACGTACTCCACGACAACTAGAACGGATTTACAAAGTGGGCATGCTAACGGGTTCCCAGAACTCCACATCCTGGTCAACAACAGCGGCAGCAATTGGGGAGAGTCCTACGACACCTATCCCTCCGCCGCTTGGGACCGTGTCCTGAACCTCAATCTCAAGCGCGTCTTCCAGCTCACCCAAGCTGTTACGCCTCTCCTCGAAGCCGCCTCGACAAAGGAAGACCCCTCCCGCATCATCAACATCGGCAGCGTCGACGGACTCCGCGTACCCGCCCTCGAGACCTTCGCATACTCCGCATCCAAGGCGGGTCTGCACCACATGAGCCGCGTGTTGGCTAGCCATCTGGGCAAGAGGGGAATCACCAGCAACACGCTTGCTTGCGGGCCTTTCCAGAGCAAGATGATGAAGGCTACGCTGGAGAAGTTCGGAGACGCCATTGCGAGCGGAGTGCCGCTGGGTCGGATTGGTAGCCCTGAGGATGTTGCCGGATGCTGTATCTGGTTGGGGAGCAGGGCGGGTGCTTGGGTGAATGGCGCTACTATTGCGCTGGATGGTGGAACTGTGGTTGCTTCCAAGTTGTAAGAGATTTGTATTGCAATGTGTACAGCATGTCACGGTGAGCGGCCGGATGGGAATAGCATATAGACCGGTTTATTGGGTATCACACACTGGTTCAGCCAGCGTTCTACGACACTGTTTCTTCTGAGAGTGATTGCATCCTCGTGAGGATCCTTCCCATCCCAGATAGATTTGACAGAGTCAACATCTGTTCTATCGGGACTTCCCTAACCTTGCGGGGAGACAGTACGTCTCCATGAGACCGGGAGTCATGATCCCGTCTTCTCGGCTTGTAGCCTTCTTGTCCCCTTAGGAATGCGTAGGCTAAGAGTCTTCGACTCAAAGTCCTCCGATGCTTTTCCGAAGTGATTACTTGCACTTATAGGAGCGGAATTGCGACCATCTTGAGTGACACGCTGCGGGCGCCGTCGGAGTCCTTCACACAGCACCCGCGCGCCTCCTCTCCAGTATCTGTTGCTTCAGTTGCTCGGCAGCAACCTCGACCTCCAACACGCGACCGACACCCCGTTTCCACGTCTCCTCGAGCGTCGTCATTTCGCCATGCACCCTCTCCTGCTGCGATCTCCTCAACATCTCCACCTCCTCATGTTGTTTCCTCAACTCAGCAAGCTCGGCCTCAAGAGCCCTGAGGATATCTTCCAATTGCGCGTTCCCCACCAACCACGCGTTCTTTCCGAACTTCTCCAGAAGGCCCAGTTGTGTCAAGTGGCCGTTGAGGTACTCGGCACTGGTAAATGCGCGCTGCAGGGCCGTCCTCCATTGCGCTAGCAGCTCGGGCCTATCCTCGTCGCTCGTAGGCGTTGTGTTGGGCGGCGCGTCGAGCTCCTCATATCGCTTTGTATCTATGGCGGACAATTTGGAAGTCGCATCCGCCTCGAGGCGGGCGTGTTCCTGCTCCACGGCCGGGGAGAACGAGGGCGTGTACCCAGCGGCGGGGATGAGGGCGGGGTGAAGCTGCGTGGCATCGACGCCGGCGGTCTTGATGTCCGCCTCGATCAACTGCCTGGCAGCGGTGAGGGCGGTCTCTGCAGGCGGCGCATCAATATCTGCAGAGGGTAAGTTTCTGGGAACGCGGAATTGAGCTATGTTTCCCGGGGTTGTGCTGTACGTACATGGGAGGGCGTCGTAGGATTCGTTGATTAGAGGCATGATTGTCGATAGGGAGGGGACTTGGACTTGGGGAGCTGGATGCGGAGGTGCGGGCGCGGAGAAAATGTAGTTTTGGGACTTGTCACGCGCTGGTTGAGAGGGAGCTAGACGGTCGCTTGCAGATGAGTTCCTGGATAAACTGGGGAGCGGCGGCCGAGGTTCGAATCAGTGGTTGGAGATCCCGGTTCAATCATGTGTAGTTGATCGCCCTGGAGAGGTTGAGAGCTTGGGTAGATTGGGGCTGTGGATTGGCGGTGGCTGACTCATCGTGTATTCTGTAACTAATAATGGTTTAGTATGGTTATATTTCAAAAAAGACATTAAGTTCTCATTAATCTGGCCAATCGTGTCTCTCCACCGAATATGGTCCATGCCGTTATTCCAGAGCGTAATAAACG
Source organism: Westerdykella sp. P71 (assembly GCA_019022765.1). Lineage (NCBI taxonomy): Eukaryota > Fungi > Ascomycota > Dothideomycetes > Pleosporales > Sporormiaceae > Westerdykella > Westerdykella sp. P71. Next base: position 50,632 of record JAFHBW010000061.1, read on the forward strand.
TCTCTACATACACAGCGGAGGTGAACTCGCACCTGCGCCTTTCCATCCCTCCGTAGTTGAGCTGAAAAGGAGCATCGACACCAGCACACTGTATCTCCATCAGCTTCGCAGATTCTCGCTGCCGCTTCGCATTGGCTCGTCCTGAAATGAAACCCTCGTCTCATTAATTACCTCCCCAGAAACAACCATCCATCCACCGGCTCCGGCCGCATGCCGCTGCCCCTGGCAGGAACCTCGCCGGGTGTCGTCATGCTGCGCCGCCACCCCGCCAGCCTATCCCCAGTGCACTCCAGCACTCCAGGGTAAACAGCGCACACGACCCTTCATCCACTCGTAGCCCTCTCCCCTCCACACCTCCCTATCCGCCAGGACTCCCGGTGCGTCCTCGGTGCGACGTGCCAGTTGCCTTTTGCAGTCACCTTCCCAGGCTGGCCCTGTCTTCCTTATTGTACCACCTTACCTGGCCTACCCGTGTGCATAAACACCACGCGGGCCCTCCGCTCTGATGCTGCCAGCGGCTTTGCCATTCTCCTCCTACACCTGTGAGCTCCGCCTGCGAACATGGCACGCTCGCACATCGCAGTCGCCCTAGGCGTTGTGTCCCTTACCCTGCTCATCCTTGTTCAGCTTGTGAGCAACTTGGGCTCTCCCCAAGTCGACTTTTCGCATAAACGCCTCGACCATGACCATCATGGCAGAGCGCAAACACATCTTCTCAGTGGGAAGCAGGCGGGCCAAGATCCAGCCCAGTACCTCATTGGTGTAGGGAAAGCCGACATCACTGGGTACTTTTTGGCCATTCCCAGCTTCTAAGAGAGTGTTGCTAATGCTAGCCAGTCCTGTTGTTGAGCTCAACTTTATGGGCTATGCAAACTCCTCCCAAATCGGCACAGGCCTCCGCCAGCGCCTGTATTCCCGTGCCTTCATTGTGGGCAGTCCCAGTAACCCCAGCGATCGCATCGTCTACCTGGTTCTGGACAACGGAATGGGAGATATAGCCATCAGAAATGGCATCTTGGAAGGCCTTCAGAGCCTTGGTTCCGGCTACTCGGCCTATACGACCAAAAATCTCGCTGTCACGGGTACTCACAGTCACGCAGGCCCTGGCGCTTGGTTGAACTATCTGCTTCCCCAGATCACCAGTCTCGGATTCGACAAACAAAGCTACCAGGCCATTGTTGACGGTGCTGTGTTGTCCATCAAGCGCGCGCACGAGAGCCTCACAGTGGGAACCATCAGCTCTGGGACCACCAAGGTCTCCAGTGCCAGTATCAATCGGAGCCCGTACGCTTATCTCGCCAATCCGGCACAGGAACGAGCCCGCTATTCCGACGATACCGATAAGACCATGACCCTTCTCAGATTTACGCGCGCAAGCGATGGGAAGCACATCGGCATCCTGAATTGGTTTGCCGTTCACGGTACCTCTCTCCTTGGGAACCAAACGCTCGTGGCCGGCGATAACAAGGGCGTCGCCGCGTATCTCTTTGAGAAAGAGATGCAGGCCAATGCAGGTTCCTGGAATGCTGCCCCCGGCTTTGTTGCAGGCTTCTCCCAGGCGAACGTAGGTGACACTACGCCCAATGTAAATGGCGCCTGGTGCGAGGACGGATCGAATCAGCTGTGCAAGTTTGAGGACAGCACCTGCGGCGGGAAGAACGAACCTTGTCATGGACGAGGACCCTTCTTCGGCCTTAACGATGGAGGTGCCAAATCTTGCTTTGAGATTGGCAAACGTCAATTCGACGGGGCGCTCAACGTCCTCCGTAGCGCTGACAGTCTGACCCCCATCACTGGCAACGTCAGGTCGTTTCATACATTCGTCGACTTTTCGAAGTTTACCTTTACGCTACCCAACGGCACCCAGGCAAGCACGTGTCCTGCTGCACTTGGAAATTCCTTTGCTGCAGGAACGACGGATGGGCCTGGCGCGTTTGACTTCGTCCAAAATGACCCTGGAGCACCGTCCAATCCGTTTTGGAATGTCGTGGGCAGCGCCATAGCCCCCACCGGGCCAAAGCAGGCGGCGTGCCAATGGCCAAAGCCTGTTTTGCTGAATGTAGGCGAAGCGAAGACCCCTTACGACTGGTCGCCGAACATTGTTGATATCCAAGTTCTTCGAGTCGGCCAACTCCTCATCATCGTTTCTCCCGGTGAGGCTACTACCATGTCTGGACGGCGCTGGCGCGAAGCCGTGTACAATGCCGCGATTTCTTCGAATCTGGTCCGGAAAGAAACCCCTCCCATCGTTGTGCTTGGTGGCCCTGCCAATACCTACACGCACTATATCACCACTGAAGAAGAGTATGGGATCCAGCGCTATGAAGGTGCCTCTACACTTTACGGACCCAACACGCTGAACGCTTACATCAACTCCACACTGACCTATCTCCCGTACCTGGCCGATGACGCCCAAGGCACCAGCCCTGCTGGTCCTACGCCTCCGGACAACAGAGAGAAAAGCATTAGTCTCATAACGGGCGTCGTCTATGACAGTGCGCCGATTGGCAAGAAGTTTGGGCAGGTCACCAAAGACGTCTCGGCATCATATTCCCGTGGTTCTCCTGTCTCCGTGACCTTTGTTGGAGCAAACCCCAGGAATAACCTCCGTCTTGAGGGCACCTATGCAGCTGTCGAAAAACAAGGCAGTGGTGGAACTTGGACTCAAGTGAGGAATGATCAGGATTGGGAGCTGGTGTACGAATGGAAGCGTACCAATGGATTGACCGGTACTTCGGATGTTACGATCACCTGGGACACGAGCATTACGGGTCCCGAGAGTGGAACGTATCGCATCAAGTATTATGGCGACTCCAAGGCGATTGGAGGTAAGATCACGAGTTTTGAAGGGACCAGTGGGACTTTCACGTTATCGTGAGGAGAGGGACACCATCCGCATACCCCTTCTAGGAGTTTGGATGTTTTTAGCGTATAGTGTGCGTACGCCGTCTGTATATATCCATGCTGCAAGCGACTCCAAATGACATTAAGAGTAGCATTTTGATATTCAGAAACGTTTTGGCCATAACCCTTTGTGCGTCGCATGAGATTGGTGGAAGGCGCGTAGATCTATTACAACGTACGAACGCTTCCACCCGCCTTGCACATGCACCAAGCGATACGCCTAACAACCGCGGATTAGGACACAGACATAGGGATTATCCTTGTCTACCCCACAGCCGGTGTGTTCGAGCTTATAATACACAACTATCCGTCGATCGCTGGCGCCCATCTCTATTCGGCTAGTCTGGAAGCTCTGGGAGACGTTTTCCACAAGCTTGTTTCTCTACCCCAGAATATCCATGGATGGCGCTGCTCTTTAAGCGCTACCCCGCAAACACTGATGTGAAGCTGCAATGAGGCCATGTTGAATCTAAATGCTTTATTATCTGAATCTCACGGAAGCATGCAGCAGATCGCTTCCTAAGTCGAGTCGTATAGATTGCTCGGGTTCGTTGAAACGAGTACAGGGCCATATCGGCATCTTTTTTCCGACAAGGCTACAAAACCATGTTGAACATGATCGTCCGCACGATTTCGGGGTTGCAAAGATTGAATCTACACCCCTTCTATCGCGATGGAGGACTCCCTCTCGCAGAAGGTCCTTAGCCTTCTCACACCCCTGAACGTCGCTCTGGCTCTGACATCCTACATCGCCTTCCGAATCGCACATCAAATCATCTACTACCGATTCTTCCACCCTCTCCGCCATTTCCCCGGCCCCTTCTGGGCCAGCGTCACGCGTCTCTGGATCGCATACCACAACATCAAAGGCGACGAATGCGAAGTCGAGCTCGCCCTGCACAAGAAGTATGGCCCCGTCCTGCGCATCACGCCGACTCTCCTGCTCGTCTCGGACGCCACCAAGCTCCCCGAAGTGTACAACCGGCAGGCGAGCAAGTCGAACCACTACATCACGGGGAGCTTTGGCAAGACCGAGAGCCTGTTCAATATGCAGGATCACAAGCACCATGCGCATTTCCGGAAGATCGCCGCGGGGCCGTATGCGTTTAGCAATGTGAAGAAGATGGAGCCGTTGCTGGACATTCGGATTGAGGAGTGGTTGAGCAGGATCGAGGAGCTATTCGGCGATGGGAAGAAGTTCGACTTTGCGCCGTGGGTACGTCTTCAGACTCCTCTCTACACCGCCGGACATGTCGACTAACAAGCTACAACCAGGCAGTCTACATGGCCTACGACATCATCTCCGAAATCGGCTTCGGCGCACCCATCGGCTTCGTGCAGAAAGGCGAAGACGTCAGCGGCCTGATCCAAGGCTTCCACGACGGACTCCTGCCCTTCGGCCTCATGGCCCGTCTGTGGCCCTTCACGCACTGGATCAAATCGACCTGGATCGGCGAGAAGTACCTCGTCGCGAAGCCCGAGGATAACTCGGGGATTGGGCTGCTCATGCGGTTCCGCGACAAGCTCATCGTTGAGCGGCAGGAAGATCTAGACGCTGGGAAAAAGGGTCGTATGGATCTTCTACAGACGTTTTTGGATGCAAGAGATGACGATGGCAAGCCCCTGGAGATGGACTACATCAAAGCGGAGATCCTGCTCGTTTTGCTCGCCGGCGCGGATACCACGGGCACGGCGTTCCAGGCGATGATGGCATATATCATGTCGGACGAGAGCGTGTACGCAAAGCTCATGGAAGAAATCGACCGTGTGACGAGAGAAGGCAAGTTGAGCGCTATGCCGCAGTACGACGAGGTGATCGCTCATTGTCCGTACTACATTGCCTGCGTGAAGGAGAGCATGCGGTAGGATGCCCCGAACCATATCTCCCGCCTCACCGTCCCTAGAACAGAACCACGGACTGACAATCCACTCTATATAGCCTCTGTCCCTCCGCCCCCAACATCTTCCCCCGCCTGGTCGGCAAATCCGGCATCTCGCTCCCTCCTTCCAACTCGCGCTTCGCGCCCCCGGGCACCGAAATCACCTGCAACCCATGGCTCGTGCACCGCGACGAGAACATCTACGGCGCCGACGCGTGCTCCTTCCGGCCCGAGCGGTGGCTCGAAGACGAGGCCAAGGCGAAGGAGTATAATCGGTATAGCATGGTGTTTGGGTACGGGGCGCGGGTGTGCTTGGGCAAGGATATCGCGCTCATGGAGCTGTATAAGGCGCCGTTGCAGTTTTTCAGGAGGTTCAGGCCGGAGGTGGTGAGGAGGGAGTTGCCGGGGAGGTTTGTGGTGAAGGGGGGTGTGGGGTTTTGGGAGGATATGTGGGTTAGGGTTGAGAGGAGGGCGGGAGTGGTGTAGGTTGCGGGAGGATGAGTATCGGTGTTTTAGTGGTGAATTGGTAAAGAATGTGGCTTGGATTGTTGATTTGATGAATTACGTAGTGTCGCGACTCAGGCGCCGTCCGAGAGTGCACTGGGAGCCCAGTGCGGTAGGGCATTTTAACGGCCAGGCACCCGCTATTGTTGCAGATTAATGCGATGTGTAATGTGACGGTTATCAAAAGTGTTGTCATTGGCAGGGCACTCTTGGGGCTGGAAATGCATACAGGGAATTTGAGATCGCATCATCCAATCAGGGCAGTAATTGCGGTTGACCGGGTCATCAATCTATTCGTGAGTCTCTGTAGAACTTTTCTTGTCGTCTAGAGGCGCAAACTGAGCTCTAAGTCTATGGCTTGATGTTGAACCACTGATTGAACCGATTCTTGGGATCCAGCTGCTTCTTGAGAGCTTTCAACCTAGGCAGACTCTCGCCGTATATTTCCGTCAAGTCTTCATCTCCATGCGCGAAGTTGATGTAACTACACAATGTCAGGGTGATTGTTCTTTTGCGAGGCCACGCACTGTACTTGCCTTGCGTTGGTAGAAACGCCATCTTGGCTCCTCCAGATATCCCTAACTTTCTTCCCAAATTCCAATGCCTTTGCATCGAGACTCGGATCGGTGTACCATGGAATAACCACCGCATTGAAATTGATGTCCTTGTGCGGGAACGCAGCAGGAGTCGTAATGGATCGCGTCTTGCCCAGGGAATAGCACTCCACCAGGATTGCAGTATTCGTAGCATCTGGATTCTTCTGGAAGTCAACGTAAAGATCCCACGCTTTTCGCCATGCATCCGGCTTCATGGTTTTTGTGCCGGCAGTGAACGATGGTTTTCTGCCTCCACGGGTGCAGAAGCCATCGCCCGCGGTGTTCCATTCCTTGTACGGTACTACCGCCGTGGTATCTTGCACTGGACCGATGGCGTACAAGGAGGCAAACGCGGCGCGTCCAGTCTCAGGAGTTCCTTTGTGAAGATACGGTGTTACGAGAAGGGTTGGTTCGTTGTTCGGGGGGCCTCCAGAGACGAAGTACATGAACACGTTCATGTTCCCGTTGGATTCCAGATCCAGTCCCGCTATTGCTTCGACTACCTTTTCCAATTTGTCTGGCGTGAAGATCAAACCCCCTATCCATGCGAGCTGATCTGCTGGGGTGGCCGGATACACTTTGACAGTGGCAGAGGTGACGATGCCGAAATTTGGCCCGGCTCCTCGCATGGCCCAAAAGTAATCGGGATTCGATTCAGGCGAAGCGGTGATGATCTTGCCCTCTGCGGTCACCACGCGCATGGAAAGAATATTGTCAACGCCGAGTCCATAGAGGCCCACGAGATTCCCATAGCCGGCCCCGAGGTAGGCGCCTAATCTGATCTCTCTTTAGTGTGGTTCAACATGTCTTTAGTCAGGTTCAACACTAACGCTCCGACGCAATTACAGTTCCCGGTTTCCACAAGAACACCAGCAGCTGAAGCGGCTTGGATTGTGTTGTTGATGTTAATACCGCCTCCAATGGTTGCGCTTTTCTTATCCGCACCAACCGTGAATTGGTTCAGGTTGGCCAGGTTGATAATTATACCCTTTTTACCGAGATGGAATGTATCCGCCCATCCGTTTCCGCCATTCTGAGCCAGGAACGGTATGTTGAGTGCATTGGCAAAGAGTACCTGTCAATGAGTTGTTAATAAAAATATTAGGTCCGAGGCGGCCGGGACGCCGATGCGGGGATTCTCACCGTCAGCGCAACGTCACCTTCATTTCGCACATTCACAACGAAGAGTGGATCGGGATCATTATAGGAACTCCAACGTGGTGGTTCTTGAGTTGAGATGAAAGACCCGGGCGAGAGCTTAGGTACTAAGTCCGTGGCGAGCCGCTGCGAAAGGTCCTGGGCCAGGAGCGGTGATGCGACGAGACAGAAAAACGCGAGGAGAGATACCGGAAGCCGTAGAACTGTGGACACCATTTTCCCAAATGTATGCGCGATCAAGGAACCGGTGCAGCTGATGTTTGGAACTGGGCGGACTTAGGGCATCCTTCATAGATGGGTAATAGGGTAAGTCACTGCTCGCATTCAATACTTAAGCGATCTCGAGCTACTGCTGCTGACGAACGCTACCCTAGGGTATCCTAGGATAAGTATGGCCAGAGACTACGGACCGAATGTTCACGATGCCCGACTAGTGTAGCCGTCGAACCAATCGAGCAAAGGCTGCGAAAGCCACTTTTCGCACGGTTAGTCCTCTTGTGCAATTGCCTTCACTGCAATGCGCTGGTGGAATCAGGGGATGCCGTGATCGGCATGCGGTCGCGGTCGCGGGCGCATGCACGGGTTCTCAACACTTGATTGACTTGATCCTCATGCTGCGCCGCATACCGACAGCAAGGGCTGAACGTGCAATTACCAAGCGGGGTTTGGGCCCTTTAGGGCCGTCACATCTCAGGTTGTGGCTTGACAGTGGCGTATGCATGGTTTTCTGTGTGCGGAAGCCACCAACATGTCTTTTCCGTTCGTGCATAAGGAACCCATTGACGAGGAAGCTGCTTAATTGCTCTTGTCACCCCTTGAAACGGACAATATTTCTTTGCATTTCGCTATCGTAGAGCTTTTCAGCGATTAAATGTGACCACAATTTTCGTCGGCTCCCGCGCAGTCCAAGTCTGGCGTATTTCTACCTCCAAATACGTGCTGTGTTGAACTTTCATTCTCGTTCGAGTCACTTGCTTTACCATGTCCGCTTTCTATGTCTACCCGGATCGTAGTCTCCACGGCGATGGGAGCGGGAAAGCCTGTCAGCGCAATTTCGCTCAGTTCGGTGTACTGAGTGGACTTCCTCTCTTTTTTCCCTCGGGAGGTAGACGCCATAAATGAGTCTTCCGTAAATACGACTGCAGCGGAGTTTTTCCGTCCATGTTTTAGAAACGACCAGATCGGTCTCAGAACTGGCAGACAACCAGACACAACGGCTAACGACAATTCGATATTCTGCCAGAAGAAGACGGGAGATGTATAATCTACGTTACAATTGTTAGAAGCACTTCAGTTATTAAGATGAAGACAAAGGAAAACTTACAAGTCATATCGTTGTAGTGGAAGATGAATTCATCCGCTATCTTGGTGATTATGATGGCCCTCGTCACGCTCGTTGCACAGACCCTGGCGATAGATGTCAGCCGTCAAAGAAAATCGGATTATGATACTCCAAAACTCACAGGGCACCAAGCATGAAGACCCCAATAACGGCCAATTTTTGAGACCATGCAAGTTGCAAGCGCAGCACCATCGGTATTGGCATGATCAAAATGATGATATCAACGACGATATCGCTATAGAGAACCGACAGCCACATTGGTATTGCGTCCATGCAGTTGTTGCCATAGAAGGGTTCGATGAGCGGTGTAACCGGCCAGCAAGTAAACAGGTTGGTAAACATATATGAAACCGTCCAGGCTGCAACTATACCGAGCATAGTGTAAACTGCGACTCGGAAGAAGCGTATGTGGCAGAAAATGCTGTTGTAGAATAACAAAGTAGACGTCTTGATGCAGCCCAATCCGACGATTGCGAGAATATTCACGGCGAATTTCGTCTAGAGCGGAAGGTAAGTAACTATTCCACCATAGCAGTATTTGAGTTTGAAACCATACCTTCTCATACAGAAGAAACTCCGGATCGTCCAAGATGGGCTCGGTGTTGTCCCAGCCTTCCGTGGACCGCAGCTGCTCATGCCTCAGAAAAAGCTATTGTGACCGCTCCAGAATGTGGCTTACCGACAAGTTGAAGTATCGAGCATATGATACTAAATCCCTGAAAGCAACCTTTAATATATAGGATACCATCGATCAAGCAGGTTGGACTCACCAGAGCTGCCACTGCGAGATAATCGTCCCAGGACAAACAGCCTTTGCCCAACCGCTTTGCCCAGATGCGCAGTGCGGTGAAAACACATGATAGAGCCATGAATACAACTCCGGGAGCTATCATCAGCCCTCGGCTGTAATCCTGCATCATGGCCACCATGGTGGATAATTACAATGAAAAACGCAGAACAGGGTGAAAAAAGGAAATCTGGGAAACGAAGATCGTGTAGCACGGTGTCCATAGCAAGTTATTATCTATGCTTTGAGCTCTTCATCCCACTGTGGCGTCGGGTCACAGTTACAATTGATGCATTTTGGTCATCTAGCCTATCGTGGACGCATTGAACAGGAACAAAGAGCCCAAGATGAATATCTGCACTGAGGGCCTGGATATTGGCAAGAAAACTGCAATCGGTGTGACAGATCTGGCAAGGCGACCATGTCTCACACATGATATCTTGCGAGGAGACTGCAGTTCCAACCACAATTAAAGCTGTGCCTCAGAGGATCGTGATATATCCAGACTCTCGGGTGGGACAATCTCCCTCCAGCGGCCTGGATGGCAGGTTTGAAGAACACAAATGAGGAGCATGCAAATGGGTGGCACAGCAGCGGCTGCAACTTTCCACCACTCCAACCACAGCCATAAATTCCCGGACAGGCATGAGCGAATTCAATGCGACGTTGCGCGCCTGTCGCGTCACAGCAGGTTGTCGATTGGACGGGAAGCTTGACGTTGGAGCCGAAACAGGGACTGGTTTAGCCTTTGTCCGAATCCAACTGCAGTGTGCAAGAATAGCTAAGAGTTGTTACTACTGGCATCCAAAAATCTATGCATGGCTCGTTAGCAATTGTCAGTTCCGCGATTATAAATGTGGATTCTCACCGATCAAGCATGGATTGCGATTCGCGCAACTGGGGGCTGCTGTGCTCGCCATGGAATTTCCCGCGCATATGATCTCTTCCCAGGGTTCTCGATGCAAATCTATGTGGGAACATTTGCTTTTTCCTGCCTTTAATTCTCCTATCTGTGCCTTGGAAGTGGACTCGCTTTGGCAAGAATCATTACAGTATGTATTCGAAGAATGTCGGGCTGTCGCTATCTAGTTAAGAAGGGAACTATCCTCTACATCTTTCAAGAAATCCCGTACATGAATATCGTTCATCGACAAGGAAATAGCGATTGCATGGATTTGGTGCAGTCCAGATTCCCAAGAAGAAATTCACTTCACATTACCTAGAATTCGAGCGAGAATCGACCCGGATGCGCGGCCAATATATCGTATATGCTTAACTGCGGCACAGTCGCAGCCCGCCTCCCCAAGTTCGCTGGCTTGGAGCGAACAGCGCAGGTCCGATCAGCTGCGGAAAATGAAGTCTCCGTTCAAATCTCCTGGGAGCAAGAAAAATTCCTTCTGTTCCTTTTCCGCAGCTCCTTGTAATCGCTCGAAAGGTGATTCTGCGCTCGTTACCAAAGACAGCAATGACGCCAAAACCGCCGAAACCATGCCTCCCTATCTCAAAACAGGAGCTAGCCGCGGTAAGATCCTCAGATGAGGATTAAATAAGCCGCTGAAGTGAATAGGACTCGGCAGGGCATTGGTCGAGACGTTTGTGTCACGGCCGGGCAACGTAATTATTGCCGCAGTACGAGATCCGGGCCAGGAGACCAGACAATCTTTGCAAAACCTGCCGCGCGGCAAAGGCAGTCGCTTGATTATGGTGCATATCGATTTGAGATCAGAAACCGACGCATCAGAAGCAGCCATGTCGCTTCACAAAACATTGAACGGCTCGATGTAGTGATCGGAAACGCTGGCATTGGTAAAGGATATAGAGGCTTGCAAGAGGTGTACCCAAGCAAAGTTCGAGAACTCATTGATGTGAACGCACTAGGTAAGAGGAGATTTTCCCCTGTCACACAGAAACATGCGGAAGACTGTCGGCCACGCGGCCACGCATACGTCCTAATTGACATGCATGCACAGGACCGCTATGGACCCTTTAAAGTTTTTGTGCCTTACTAGAGAAGGGGCACAGTTCCCGGTTTGTGCAAGCGGGAAGGCCAATTGTCAGTATCGCCGACATGGAAAAGGTGCTTTTCCCATGGTGGCGTATGGTGCGAGCAAGGCGGTGGCGGTAGTGCACTACTTTATGAGAAATTTGCACTTTGAATGCACCAAAATCACTTCCTTTGCATTGGACCCAAGGTAAGTCTTCGAGTGATTCTCAGATGTAATCATTCTTCAATTGCGAAAGCGGAACGAGGAGAAGAATAGAAAGAGCAAGGAGCGAAAACTAATGGACGGATTCATTGAAGATACTCTACATACAGGAATAGCCCATTACTAGTTCCTCGAGTCTTTGATTGAGCTGGCAGTGTACCAGACGCGGGGCGCTCGGTCTGGTAAATTAGTACTGTGACGGTAATCGTGCTTTAAACCCTGTCAGGAGCGATTGTAGAGCCGGGTAACCCCATATTTCTAGCTTCATTGGTGCTTTCACTCGAATTTCACGATTACAACGGGGCTCACACCATCCATTTTTTCAAAGGTCCAATAAGAGGCCACCAAAGATTGAGCTATGGAGCGGCTACTATTTAGGCCATGCATGGATAGTTGTAGGTGAAATTTGACCAATCAACACGATATTTGGTTTTCGTCGGGCCAGAGGGTATTTGTCTCACTGAACTGTGGATTTTCGCAACTGTTTACCACGGTGGATTAGTGCTTACTCGTGCCGGCGTCAATGGGTGTGAGGGGTCGTAAGTGTTTGCTCAAGCAGCGCCTCTAGATTCACCATGCTTCTCTTTTCCTTAAAAGTATCATGTGATTCCTCCCGAATATGTCGGCGTCAGACCTGCCTCGCTTAAATGCTATTCTACCCTTCACGACTCACCTTTAGTGGAGATAGGGGCAAATTATGCTTTTAGAGTGCTCCTGTGTCGAAATTGGGAGGAAGTTGCCATATAAATGGCGTTGAACTGACAACGCATGTGTGTGCAAGATAGAGCGAGCCTTGCCTACCGGATCCACAAGCTCAACACCAATAAGGCCCTACGCTAGGAGACAGCAGTGTCTCAAATTCTCCTGGGCGTCTACCTGAGGTCAGCCGACTATGGTGAGTGGTAAGTAATGTTAATGGATGCGCTCTCGACCTCGGTGATGATCAAGCCTGTAGCGTGAAAAACCTATCGGTTGTTTCCGCGCGCGACTCCAAGTTTGGTGCGTCAACAAATTCATTATTGTTGAGAGACTTCCGTTGGACTGGATAGTTCATGGTGCACAAGTCTCCAAAACGAGATAGAAAAACCACACCAAGCCCCCACGCTTTGGATTGCACACTACCACCCTTCGAAATGGTGTCCGCATATTTCAGCAGGTGGCACCGAAGCCTCAACGTCAGGTGCGTTGCCCCTCCACTCATTGTCGCCGGATGAGGCTCCCGAAACTAGACCCAGCTGTGTGGAGACCGTAACCGACCCAGACTGGGAAGGCTTTTCAATTAAGTCGTTCGACTCGCGCTCGGAATCCTGCCTGAACAGCTACATTGCGAGAAGTAAAATAGCGAAATGACACATCGACGGAAGCCGATAGTGTGTTGCCTACACCGGATGCAAGTGACGACATCTTGCGGGGATGATTTTGCAGACTGAAATGCGGGTTCATCATTCGACCGCGACGAGAGCATGATAGAATCCCTTTCCTGGCACATGAGCTTGCGATGCATGTCTGTCGACGATGTTCTAAGTTGCGTGGATATCTTGAATGCACTGCAGGCTAGAGGGGTCTGGTATTTGCTATGGGTGAGGATGTTGCGACTGACACCCCAAGCATTAGGTGCGTGCCTGATTTACAATCCAGTGCGGCTGTAGTCCCGGCTGTGGCTGTAGCTATCTGCACTGGCTGCAGCCCCAGCCGTGGCTATCTACACTGGCTGTACCCGCAGCTGCACTGGTTGTAGTCCTAGCCGTAGCTATCTGCATTGGCTGAGCCCGCGGCCGCATTAGTTGTACTGGCTGTAGCCCCAGCCGTGGCTGTTGCTGTGGCTGTGGCGGTGGCTGTGGCGGTGGCGGTGGCTGTGGCTTTGGCTTCGGCTTTGGCTTTGGCTTTGTACAAGTTTATCGACGCTGAAGGTGCAGCTATTGGAGTTGGTAGCATGCGGGTTGCTGAGGCAAATATCACTCCATTACAGCTCGGCGCCCATCAATCTTCAAGCCACAGTATATGCCTCGGCGGAGCAGCCAGGTAGCCGGATCTCTTAGGGGTTCTATGCTCGCGCGATCGAAAGCAGCTGAGTCCCTAGAATTTTCTGGAAAATGACGTTTGAGTTCTGTTGTGGAGAAGATACTTTCAACGGAGGGTCTGGCAAGCGCAAGATAAATGAAGTTGGAATTCTCCGACCACGCTAACGCTTAAAGAGACGGAGGTTGGGCGCCGACAACGAACCTTTCGCACACCCTCTTGTACCTATGTACTTCCCGTGACTCCGTACATGTGACCCTCATATATGTGGCCACAGCACCAAATCGAGGACAAGTAGTCTAGAGGGTCGGATGCCCGGGCCGGTGATGTGCGCTACAGGAAGATAACACAGGAACACCAAAACTGAGAGCCTTGGAAAATATCCGAAATATCGCGTCAAGCGCACGATGCCAAAAACGGAAAACAGAATAATTCAAAGACGATCGATCATGACGGTAGCTGGCGGCTGCCGTGGGAAAGGAGATTCACTTCTAATAAGCACCTCGACGGCACTTCCATTCCAACGTCCCCCGCTGCCGACATGCGGCTAATTGAGGTACTGTGGAGCCGCCAGAGTGTGGAGCCGACGTGGAGTATGATTGCCGACAGGAGGACCTTCATACATATTGAAACACTTGTTCCACTGCTTTCAGTCCCTGATTAAGCTTAATCTTAAGGCCTGCAGGGGATGTGGCTCTGACTGGTCCTTGTTGCGCCTCTGCGCGTTCCAGACCTACGTCACAATTTTTCCGCCATCAAATTCTTGTTCCGGCAGTGCTCCGGAATAGATTAAACACGACCGGATACTGCCACAATATTTGGATGTACTGTACAATGAGATCACCCCGTGCCTTATCATTGATACCCACTATACAAATCAACCCCAGATTTTGGCTGCAGCACGTGGAGAGTGGGATGTCCGAACGTTCACCGGAGGGCTTCGGTCGACGGGATGCTGGGCCCGTAGAATTTCATGAGTGAATTGTCATACCAGAGACCAGGCTACGGGATACAGGTCAACAGGCCCGAGCCGCGAGGTGATTCGTGAAGAGTTGCCAACACCTATCAATTTCTTTCGTCGATCCTTACTTTAAACTATTCCTACGGTGGCTACTTGCCGATGCCTCTTTCCCGCATTGGAATGGGAATCGGTGGACGGTAGCGCCATCGACGAAAGCATTGCAAGCCACAATCTGGTGGTATGGAGGGTAACGATAATATTGCTTCATATAAGACTCTGACAGACTAGATGGAACTGCGCCCCTGTACAAGGTCCAGCACGGACGGTAATTGACCTCGTGCCACTACAGTGTCCACAATGCCTTGGTGGCTCGTACCACTCACTTCGGAAAGTTGGGCTGGCTCACGGGTAAGACATCTGTCGTGCCATGGAATGGCTTATGCCTGCTTTGGTCAGAGGTATACCTCACTGGTGGGGCATGCTGTCCAGGACTGATTAAAACTCGCGGGTGACTTCCCATCTCAAATCATCCCTGTGTGTCGATTCCTCAGCATTCGTGTCTCGAAGCCTCCAAGGCGGTGGGTTAACTCATCATGGCAGTCCCGCCACAGAACAACCTTGCCAACGACCGCAGCCAGGACTCTTTGGACACTGCGGAGAAGGGTCTCTGTGACAACTCTTTAGAGTGTGTTGCCCCTCCACCTTTTGTCTATGTAGGGCAAAGCAAAGAGTTACGCATCGACACCAAAGTCCTACGTCTTTCGCCTGCCTCCCCAGTCCATCAAGGCATAACACCCTTCTCGAGCGTACCAGAACTATCGCTACAATGGCCTCCAGGTCGTCGACCCACGGATGCGAACAAATTGGAAACGGTGGAAAAGAAGCCGCCAACACCAGCCCAGAAACCAAAACCTAAGATCAGCCGATGGGTTCTGCTTGACCTGTGGTTCAACACGTACCGGAAGTTCTTCACGTTTGTCACCCTGCTCAACTTGACTGGCATCATCTTGGCATCTTTGGGACGGTTCCCCTATGCGGAAAATCATTTGGGAGCCCTAGTGCTTGGCAACTTACTCTGCGCCATCATGGTGCGGAATGAGTTGTTCATGCGGTTCCTCTACATGGTCGCTATTTACGGTCTTCGAAGTGTACGTCTCCCAAGTCCGGCGTCTGCCTTGTACCTAATGCCTTTTAGTGGGCCCCACTACGGATCAAATATGCGGCAACTTCTGTCTTGCAGCACGTCGGAGGCGTCCATTCGGGGTGCGCACTTTCTGGTGCTGGGTGAGTCAAGTCTTCGGGACACCGCATATGCTAGGATACTAATTGTGTGCAGCTGGCTGGTGTATAAGATCGTTGACATCATAAGATATCGCGCTGTTCAGCATCCCGGCGTGATAGCGACTGGCATAATCACAAATATCTTCATTATCATCTCGGTGCTCAGCGCATTTCCTTGGGTGCGAAAGTGGGTTTCTCCTGACTGGACCATTGAACCGGGGCTAAAGGACCACAGCACATACCATAACGTCTTTGAAAAGCATCATCGGTTTGTCGGATGGCTGGGGTTAGCGGTATGCATGTCCTCACCGTTACGTCATCTCCTTTGCTGATTGTTGTTAGACAACGTGGATATTCGTAATCATGGGAAACGTCTACGATATTAAGCTCGGTCAGTGGAGATCCGATGCGCACATACTTTTGAGCGCCCAAGAACTTTGGTTCGCGGTTTTCATGACCATCTTGTAAGCCTTCAAGTTCTGCTACATTATAGACGCTAACGATGTTTCAGTGTCCTGATACCATGGGTAACGCTCCGACAAGTACCTGTCGAAGTGGAGATCCCTAGTCCCAAGGTGGCAGTGCTTAAGTTCAAACGGGGGATGCAGCAAGGTCTTCTGGGGCGGATCAGCCGAACTTCAGTGATGGAGTATCACGCCTTCGGGATCATCAGCGAGGGCCGTAAAGCCGATTGCCACTATATGATTTGCGGTGTCCAGGGTGACTTCACACGGAAGCTTGTTGCAAAACCGCCTACAGCGATTTGGACAAGAGAGCTGAAATTCGGTTCGTCAGATCTCGAGCTTACGGTAACACTGGGCTAACAATCCGTAGCTGGCGTCGGGCATGCTTCCGCCATGTTTAAAAGAGGTATCCGTGTCTGCACCGGAACCGGCATTGGAGCAGCCCTGTCCACTTGCATCCAAAGCCCAAATTGGTTCCTTATCTGGATAGGCTCCGATCAGGAAAAGACTTTCGGTCCGACCATTACCGGCCTCATCCGCAAACACATCGAGCCGGAAAGAATGATCCTCTGGGATTCAAAGAAACGGGGCGGGCGGCCAGACACGATGGCGCTTCTCAAGGATACTTGGGTTAGATTCAACGCAGGTAAGCTGACATCTCAGTCGCTCTGCCGTGGAAAGTCGCTAATATTTTGTGCCACAGAGGTAATCTTCATTACAAGCAACATGCAAGGTAATGACGAGATGATGCAAGGCTGCAGAGCGGCTGGACTGCATGCATTTGGGACCTTGTGGGATTTTTAGTTGGCACACAAAACATGAGCATTTCGAGGCGAGTTAGGGGCGTCATATTGCAAGATTTGGCCACGGGGAATAGACCGGCTCGAGCTAGTGCAAGAAAACCGCCATTCTTCGTACTCCGGCAAAGTAGTTGTACAAATATTATCGCAGGATTGTATTCATCTTCGTCTGGTCATTCTATTAGAATCGCCGCTTGCCCCGACTGCCCACCGCCTCATAAACTTGGTGAAGAGGTCGTGTCGCGATGGACTGTACTCGTACTGGACTGTACGCTGGAACATGCTGAAGCATACGCAAGGCATTTCAACAGCCGACGATGCCCAATGGTACCCTCGCTTCAGCGGAGAGCGAACAGATTCGCGAAGAGAGCTATCACATATGTATGGGTCTTATTCGTCTGGTGCTCACGGTTCAAATTGCTCACCCCAGAACCCATAGGCTTTCATAAGCTTCCCTATCGCACTGTACTCTCAACTTAGAGTGTAAGGTGATACACTTAAAATCAAAGTCCACACCGTCAATCGTCGTCCAATATGTCAGTCTGATTGATGACGGAAGCGTTTCAGCACTAGCCTTTAACACGATCGCCATACAATCAGTGCCGTCATCTTCCCTAGCACTTCTGCCACTGCAGATGCAACTTCATCTCGAACTTAGTGTCTTGAGTATCAACACCCAAGATGGCATCTTGGTTGCAATTCAAAATGGCCTGGCTGTTAACATTGAATAGCGGACCCGTGACACCGCACTTCGACCAGACGAGCGCATCGTGCGCAATCGTCGTTGTGAGGCGATAGTTGTCATCTTTGGGTCCATTGACTGTGAGCATAGCACGGGCCTTTACGATTCGGATTAGCTTTGTTCCTATTTACCAGATCATTATGATCGCGAGGGACACGTACGTCATTTTGTGAGCCGCTGAAGAAGTACGTCGCGCCCAAGCGGCCACTGCAGCCCGTCGGGATCCTCGCGTAGCCTCTCATATCGGTCGTTGCCACAGTCCAAGACCAGCCTTGAGGATAATGGAGAGTGATACGGACGTCGCAGTTCTTGCGAGCGTCTGAGGCAGACTGGCCAGTACCAGTGGCCGCGACATACTTGCTAAAAGAGAGAGAGACGAGAGTGGCCTCCTCGCCAATGTCTGCGGAGACACTGCCAGGTGGACAGCCGGTACCAGCCCAGGTAACTTCTGTGATGACGGTCAGAACGTCGCATGTAAGAAGCAGTGTGGCTATGCATGGATAAGAGCTGTGTGCCATAGCAATGCATCACCATGGACATGCAGCATAGCCACACTAAGAGGAAGACGAGTGCGAACATACTCTCCACATAAACCTGATCAGGACTCGGCGTGGACTGACGTTCCTCAATAGCCACAGGAGTGGCTGCAGTGAGAGCCGTCAAAGCAGCGATGATGATGGAACAACGCATATCTGTTTCCGTAAAATGTATCGACGATGTTGGGCAAGTAGCAATGTATCGTTTTGGTGGTACCCTCTGAAGCCTGAGCTTCGATACCTCTTCTTATACTTCGTCCCTTCGCATCTAGACCTCTCCGTATCCACCATCATGTGAGCAGTGTCTCCTAGGACTCGTATACAATATCTGTCTTCCAGCTCGTCCGACCACAGCTAAGAATAGATCTTTGGCAACTACACGATTTGAGCTTGGCTTGCAACAGTGTGTTATATCGATTGGATGAGCTCTGAGAGAGGACATGATCAGGTGTGCTGGTGATGCTGACGCATGCAGCATTGTAACCTGGATACGGCTGCTCTATGCCAATGGATACTTCCGGAATGCAGAAGATACACGCATGTGCCAATGTGAGGGGTTTAAGGTTTCGGTGGGGAGGTGGACACAGTAAAATTGGTGTCACCGTCGCTTTCGCTAGGATGGCCTCTCTGTGTAGTGCTGCAACCTCAACCAGCATGTCCTCCCTCGTGCACACCTATTCTTCATTATCTCTTGTTTATGTATTTATGTACTGAATCTCTTCATGAAGTTTGTGCCAGCGTCAGTGAAGAATCACGCATATCTCAGATGTTACACCAGCATGCCACAGGTATGCATACCTGCAATCTCCATCCCTAGAAGCAGACCACCAAGCGTGAGAATGCAATATGTTTAGATAAACCTCTCGTGTCTCATATGCCGAAGTTTGGAGGCGAGCGCTGAATATATTGGCGAGCTCTAGATTTTGGTTAGTAAGGGAACACGTGATGGTGAGATTGTATATGATTTCTTGGTACTGTGAGGAGGCGTAGATGAACTTGTGCGACCTGACATGGGTTGACCTGGATATGGGAATCTTGAATAGGAAATAGAAAACAGGCGTTTGCTTGTGATTGCTGGAAACAACATCTTGCGATACCTGGTGGTGACCCATGAGACATTGCCCAAGAGAAATATTAGTAGCGGTCGTCTACATCAATGCATTCTCAACAAACCTTCACCTGTTTGGTGGCCCTACGTATTTGCTTATCCACATGATGAGCTGTGCTGGAGACGGTAGTTCGCATTGCATCCAGCTGAAAGGTGGCAGACGAGGACGAGCTGGCAGGGGAACTATAAATTCAGCACCCTTGCTATTGAGGTACAATTCAGAATAATATTGTATTCCTCCATCAGTACTATTTTGAGCGAGCTCAATTCGATAGGAGCGAGTTCCGGAGCAACTGCAAACAATGGTCTCGGGGACTTGTACTTTTATGGGTTGTACTAGTATTTAAGTTCTAACAGACAAAGGTCTTGGATTCCCTCTTTCTATTAATTCAAAAAATAGGTACATCAAGGCTCGCATTTAGG
Organism: Westerdykella sp. P71; assembly: GCA_019022765.1. Taxonomy (NCBI): domain Eukaryota; kingdom Fungi; phylum Ascomycota; class Dothideomycetes; order Pleosporales; family Sporormiaceae; genus Westerdykella; species Westerdykella sp. P71. Next base: position 70,344 of record JAFHBW010000061.1, read on the forward strand.
TCTCCGATGTCATGTTTCGAGATAGGTCACCTTGTGAATAACCGGATTCATAGACAAATACGACACTCAATCGAATCACCTGCATCCCGAAAGGTACACACATTGACCTTTTCCGAGTTGAACTTCTCTGACCTCCTGTGCACCTGAGACGGAAATTCCCCCAAATGGGAAGCCACTTGCGCACGGACCACATGTGAATGCATGCCTCCCACGCTTCTGCAACCTTAACCCCGCTGAGACTTCGCATATTCATTTTCTTCATCATCTACAGCCTCCCTGGAAAGAACCTCACCCTATTACCCTCCCTCCAAAATTTATCATGAGCTACCACCACTTCCACATGCACATCCCTCATTCGACCCTCCCCTTCCCTCACCTCTTCTTTAACTTTGTCCTTCTCGCCCATCAACCTTCTCACCCACTCCACAGTCCGCGCCGCCTCACTAGTATCAACATGCACACTTCTCACCCCACCCTTTCCATCCTCATACTCCGCGATCCCCTTCTCCCCTGTCAATATTCTGGGATCATGACAGCAATCGCCACCGAGATAAACCCATTTCCCTTCACCAATTCTGCAGAGCAGATTCACGTGTCCGTACAGATGCCCCGGAGCATCGACTACGTAGACAGTACCATCGCCGAAGAAGTCAATCACGGCGGGGAAACCGGCAAGAGGTTGCCACTGCAGAGAGGAAGGTGTCTGCTGTGGTGAAGCGTATACAGCATCCGAGGGTTCTACAGGAGGTAATTCCTGAGTTCTGTCCAGCGGAAGTTCGTCTGCGTTGAACAGCTCGGCTGGGTATAGAGGACCACCGCCTTGGGCTAGTAGATGTAGAGTGCGGCTTCCGACGATGAAGGTAGCGTTGGGGAAGTCCGCAGGTGTGCCGACGTGGTCCCAATGAACATGACTGAGAATCACGATGTCGATGTCTTTTGGGTCGAGGCCTCCGTTTCGCAGACTTTCTGCTGCGTCTGGAGACACGGTTGTTGGTTGGCGTTGCGAGATGTGCTCCTGCTGGGCGGTGCGGTAGCCGGAGAAGTCGCGCTTGAGACCTAGGTCGAAGAGGATGTTTGTGGCTTTTGAAGAGTTCGTGGAGTGGTGTTGGATTAGGAAGGACATGGAGGGAACAGTACTGCATTTCTCCGGGTCGGCGTCTGTTACGAAGAGCCGTTCTGGAAGGGTGAGGTGACCCGCGTCGAGGGCGGAGACAGTGACATACGTCTGATTGGGAGATGCTGCTGGAAGAGTGATAGTCAAGGGAGTCGAGGGAGACATGTTGATATCGTCAATGATTTTGGACAGGCCAAAGCTCAGGAATGGAAGTATACCGGATACACTAGTCTCCTATATCCTCCCGTTGGGGAAGCTTTGAGGAAAGACTATGCCGGCGGGTGCGGCCCCACCTGTGATTTCCTTTATACCCCGCTGTGGGGATTGAGCATCTAAACAATGCACATCGAAGCTGATTGACCTCAAAAGTCGTTTCTAAAATCAAGCAAGCTCGACAGAGTACTGAGCTTTCCGTCGTCATTGTCATGGCTCCCATACTTCCACCGACAATGCAAGCTCAGTTCCTAGTTGACATCAAGAAACCGTACGAACTCAGATCCGTACCCCTTCCAGTACCATCCGGACCACATGACCTTCTTATCAAAGTCGAAGCAGCATCATACTGTCACACAGATTATGTCCTCGCCGAAGGGCAGATGCTTCCCCTGCCAAAAGAGCTCCCACACATAGGCTGCCACGAGTTTGCGGGCACTGTCGTCGCACACTTCGAAAATCCAAGTCCTCAAGCATCCGAATTCAAGCCCGGGGACAAAGTCGGGGTTCCTGGGCGGGCATTCCATGCCTGTGGGACATGCTTCGAGTGCCAAGGATCGAAAGACCCAGTCGCGCATGACGACAACGATTACTCTGTTCACTGCTTGGAAGCCGAGAATAACGGCCTGAGTAGACATGGGGGTTTCGCAGAGTATGCGGTAGTCGACGCGAGACAGATCGGCGTTTTACCTTCCTCGATGAAGCCCGTCGAAGCTGCGCCGCTGATGTGTGCTGGCATAACGATATATTCCGCACTCAAAAGAGCCAAGCTTCAGGCGGGACAGCGGGTAGGGATCATTGGAGCGGGAGGGGGCCTTGGACATTTGGGTTTGCAATACGCCGTCAAGATGGGATACAAAGTGCTCGGGGTAGAGGCTGCAGACGCGCCTTTAGCACTTGCGAAAGGCTTGGAAATCGGTGCAAGAATCGTCGACGCTCGACAGGAGAAGGCCGCCGATATTGTGCAGCAGCTGGGAAATGAGGACGGCAAGAGATATACAGCAGAGATGGGCCTGGATGCTGTGATAATCCTCCCGGAAAGCCAACAACCGTTCGACTTCGCCATGACTCTCCTTAAAAACCATGGCACATGCATCATAGTATCGTTTCCAGAACAAGGATTCCACATATCCGCTCGAGATGTGGTATTTAGGGATATCTCCATCATTGGCAGCCTCGTGGGTAGCAACAAAATGCTTCGGGAGATGCTGGATTTCTCAGCACTGCATAATGTCCGTGCCGTCAGCCAGAAATTTCCGCTTGAGGGTCTCAATGATCTTGTGAACGAGTACCTCCAAGGAGCAGGAGGTAAACTGGTCGTAGACTTGTCGATTTAGCGGTAGAGATTCAACTTTCGATGTTTGTTATGTGGCAGTACTAGTGTCGAACACGATAGACTGCGTTCGGCCAGATTCAAGCATATCTGCATAAATATTGAGAGCGCTTCCGATAATGTCGACGATAGCCCATGTTTGAGAGCCTTTGAAGATGGTAGCCCACACTCTGAGAACGCCTGCGCTGAGGCTTCTCATGTAGCCTGTTGAGCCTGAGACAATACCATAGGGTAAAGCGAATTCCGTCTCGTCTAACATGTCTTTCACAATCGCTACTATGCGACGTTCGTCCTCTGTGACCGGAGGGTCGGGTTGCGGAAGGGAGAGAGCCTCTAGCCATTTGCTCAACAGGTAACCGCACTCCAAAGTGCACAATGAGTGCTGAATTGACCAGATAAACGACTGCGTCTTCGCCACTAGCCGGTACCCTATCTTGACGGGGATACTCAATGCATGAGCAGAATGAAGAACAGCTCTCGTGATTTTCGGGGACCGCTTTATGACGGGTCCGTTTCGGAGGGCATGGGCGATCAATATGGGGTCGCGTGTCTCGAGTGCACGACCCGTGGTGTCAACATACAGCCTAATGTACGCCAGGCGAAGCAGGGCCGTCGAGTTGAATGCTACGGGACCGTTAGGGCTCATTGGGTCGAGCGAAGTCTCTGGGTTGTGCTTCCACCCTGTCTGCCAGTTTTTAAGTGCCGTCTCCAAGGATGCAACATCCTCAGGACTTATGTCGCCTGCACCGTCAAAACGACCTTGCGCGACTTGACGAACGAAGAAGATGCGCTGAATGAGTGCATGGATCAACGCATAATTTCCAGCGCTGGAATTCAACTCGGTGACATGGCGGCCATTTTTGGAGAAGAGTCGTTGTAGAGCTTCCTGGAATTGTAGCTCGGGTGGACTGTTCTCCATTGCCTCCTTCCATGCCGCTTCAGTAGCTGCCTTGAACTCCACGGCTCTGCATGGCAGCGTGAGCCGTACTTCGGACGTCAAGATAAACGGCGGAATATTGTACACGATACAGTGTAAATTCGAAAATCCATATACGATAAATTTGGTCCTTTTCACAGATTCCCGCCGGATCCAGTCTGCCCAAGATAGTGAGTCTTTGAGCGGCTCATTCTGGAGACCATCGTCTCTTATCAGTGTAGCAAGTACGCTCTGAATCGCGAGTGCTTCGCGGAGAATCTCTTTGTGCTTTGCCCACGTACAGAGGGCCATGAGCAGAAGGAGAGCTTGTGCGGTCTGCATGAGGTCTTCGCCTCTGTGAGGGGGACCGAATTCAGAAGGAAGTCCAAGATGACCAGCCAAGAAGTGTGATTGAGTAGGACTCCTCGTTGCAGATTGGCCTTCACGTTCATGAGAAGATGAGCGGTCTGACTCCGCACAACGGTGGTATTCCACGACTTGCGCATCCCTTCTGCGTATCCGGTATGTTGCGATTGCACGGCTGGCATTGAAAAGTTCAACCCCTTTCTCGCCTTCGAAAGTATATTGAGCCCCCACTGCGGCCATCGCCAAGATTAGTTCGATATAACAACTCTCAATAGACATGGTAGGGATGTGCAGAAAGGGCATATGCTCGTGGAAACCGTTGATGTAAGCCGCAAGGTACCTGCACAACGCGAGCCTGCTTGGAAGACGAAAGCCGGCCGGTAGAACAGTTGAAAACTCCTGAAGTTTGTGTAGAAGCTTCTGACGGTCTTCAAATGAAATATCGGCAACTGATCGACGGTTTGTGGCTTCGCTTTGGTTGCACTCTTCCGGTTGCAGCGATGGAAGTCGTGAACCAAAGCGGGAGAACAGGAAAGACTCCTCTGTCGAGCCATTAAGGCGGCTATAGACAGAAGTGTCGTGAGGCTCCCGCGGGGACGTCACGTTGTAGTCGTGGCTCAACGAATCGGGCGAAAAGAAGGGCATGGGTTGCTCAGTGTTGATTAGCGACGAGAAATGATAAGAGGACAAAGGCTCGTTGTCGAGGAATGCGGCTAGGCTATCCAGAGACTCTTCGTGAACTGGCTCTTCAGGACTTTCTCGATCTGCGGAACCTGCTGGCTGTTCAATTGACGTGGTCGATATGTCACCGGATCGAGTATCTGCAATATTCATTTGTAGGGCCGCACCATTTGGCGATGTTCCATGCAGCGACTGATATTCGGCAGCCATTGACAGGGCTGCAAGGGAAAACTCCTCTGGTCGCGATAGACTCCGTGGCCTAGTAGATGTCGCCGAATAACCGTTTCTCAGTGATTGCAAGTCTCGACCAGGGGGAGCATGGGGCGACATCATACCCGGGATACCAGGCACCGGTCTTCCCGCGTCGAAGCTGGTTCGAAGGCGTTTCTGAGTCCGTGGTTCGCTTGGGCCGTGGTCTACTGTTGATCCCACTGTACTCCTCTGGCTGTTCTCTTTATGATGAGTAAGACGCTCATGCCGGACGAGCAAATCACTGGCATGTGTTAACCCAACAATTGCTTCAAAGGGAATGGCAACAGTACCTCCTAGTAAACGAATAATTGCATTCTTGACATCGAAACGGCTTGATTCCACTATCTTCGGGGTGTCAGCTGGAATACGGACGCAGTGGTATGAGGTCGTACGAATGCGCTCATGGCGTTGAAGGTGCTCCAGACGTGCAAACATTCTTTGGCAATGTTGGCACTGGAACCTCTTCTCCCTCTTCCCCGCTGTAGGGGGCCGCTCAGGGCCTGTCCCTACGCTAGGGTCCATTGCAATTGGAAGGGGATCAATCATGAAGGCCACTCGCACCATCCATTGGCTGGATGCAGTATGTCGATTTGCCGGTTCAGCATGGGAAGTTGTTCAGAGTTGGGGAGTTCAATGGGCAGCTAGGCAAATTCTCCCAATGTTGGCACGCTGAATCGCGGATTGGACATCGCCTGTGCCAAAAGTGCGGAGAGAGCTACAGAGCTATAGCTTTTTGCGGAGAAGTCTCCGTCATCACATGTGGGGTTAGAGTTTGGCGGCGCCACCGACAGACGGCGTGGCTTGGCGGTGGTGGATTGCAGGACACGGGACAGGATGGACGGACATTAGGAAAATTAGGAGTTGTGCCTTAAGAGATCGTATTGTATAGAGTGCGCGGCGGACGGGCAAATTTTGGTCCTGAGTGCGCGGGAGATTTGAGTTGGAATGCTCCTGCCATTCTGAGAAGCTCACGTGGTGGCTAGCGAACCTTCCAAGGGTTGGAACATTCACCGCTTCCGGAAATTCCATCTCCCTTTTCCTCCATCACCAAATTCACCAGAGTCATCATCATCAACAACATCCCAACTATGCCTTCTCACTCTTCTCGCTCTTCCCCCCCATCTCACGCGGCATCTCGCCCTTTTCGGCCATCTCATTGAGCACCCTTTCGGCTGTTTTCATCGCGTCGACTCCCGCAGGTACGCCGCAGTACGTGGTCGCATGTATAATGGCCTCGCGGATCTCCAATTCAGAGAGCCCGTTGTTTCTGGCCCCGCGGATGTGGACTGCCAGCTCGGGCGCACGATTGAGTGCCATAAGCATGCCGATATTAAGCAGGCTTCGTTGTTGCTTCGTGAGACCTGGTCGCGTCCACGCATAACCCCAGCACCACTCTGTCACCAACTCCTGACCTGCCCGAGAAAACTCCGTGGAACCGTTAGCCAGTGCCCGGTCGACATACTCATCGCCAACCACGCTGCGCCGCATCTTCAGGCCCTCATCAAAGAGCTGCTTATGGAGGTCGTCGAACTTGGGATCGGTAGACATGCCGTGCAACGTTGATTGGCGGGAACAGGGTTTGGGTCTGTACGGTGCAGAGAGAATGGTCAAGACTGGAAGGGTGCAATTCCGGCAAGGGAGAGCAGAATCGCAATGTTGAGTGAATTCAGAACTGAATTGCGAGAGACAGCTTTGATGCGGTCGTCGATCTATCTACTACCCCTCTTGTGGGTACGCACCGACTTCGGCGTTGGAGAACAGCCCCTCTTCTCCAAATCCCCCAAAGCTGCATTCCTACGATACCTACAAGCACAAAATTACGAAAAGCCAGGTTACGATCTTTTTCACGGATCTATTCGAGTCTATCGGGACTATGTTACAGCCCAGTGGCCAATGTGCCGGAGGAGAACTCAGTGACTACCGAACTTCGACTGCCACTCTTCATCACCACCGAGATAACGGTATACCACCCGAGAATCGAGATCCCGACAACGCGGATCTTTACTGGCTCCGTCATACGTTGCCAATCCCGCTTCGCCTAATACATTGTTCGAGCCAACGCGTTTCGCCATATCCAACGCCAGAGCAAAGTCCTTGCGCATCAACTGGACCTTGAACCCTTGTTTATAACCCCCAGTTGATGGTGCTTCCGGGTATACATTCGGGACTGGATTGAACTTGTCACAGATAGTGTTCTGCGCAGTCCCTGCCGCGTAGACCCTCGCCAACACTCGGGGATCCAATCCCGATCTCATTCCCATATCCATGGCCTCCGAGCAAGCGATTGCGATGATCCCAGACAAGTAGTTGTTTGACAATTTGGCCGCGAGTCCAAGCGAGGGACCTCCACAAGGGATGACCTGCTTTCCCATGAGGCCTGCCAAATAAGAGAGCGGGCCCAGATTAGGATCTGACTCTGCGCAGCCTAGGAAGAAAGCAATCGTGCCTTTGATCGCTCCGATAACACCTCCACTAACAGGAGCGTCATAGAAAGATGCTGTAGGGAAGTTTGCAGCGACGTGTTCTTTCACCGCAAGACTGGTCGCGGTGTCGATCGTAGAGCAGTCGATAAGCAGCTTATTGGATACGTCGGAGGAGCAAATTCCTTCTCGCGGGTCGAGATAAACTGATCGTACATGCGAGCCTTCCGGGACCATGGTTATCACAATATCCTCAATCGTGGTCAGTTACGCCTGTTCTACTTTGCCGGAGACTTTCCTTACCGCATGGTCTGCGACGTCCCTCGCGCTTGACGCCTTGCACACCTTGTTGGGAAATTGGCTACACATGTCATCGACTAACCGCTCAACGACATCAAACGCCCATATCTTTGACTGCGGGGGTAGCTTATTCGCAAGATGGCTAAGCATCGGTCTTCCCATGGCTCCAAGACCAATGAACCCCAATTTCCCAACCTCAAATGGTGCGTCCATTTTCCTAACCTTAGACGGGCTTTTCCTGGACAATATTAGTCAACCAGGAGGATTTTGTTGTTTGAAGTATCTACCGAATGGCCCAAATGGAGTGGAGTGGATTCACAGGGCACGCCTCAAGTTTCCCCCAACTCACCCCCCGCCCCACTCCACTCGGCAATCCTCAAGGCGGGGTATAGTGTAAGGGGTACTCCACAGTCCTGAAGGGTGATACGGGAGATGGCGTTCCCCAACGGCAGTAGTATAGATCATCGAATGATGCACTGTCAATCTACACCATGGTAAGACTCGGCTCCAGTCATTTGCGTCGACCGTTTGGAGCACCTTCCCACACAAACCCTTTTTCTTCGACATGGCATCAGTCTACGCCCTTTCCTGTGGACATTTTACTTTACCAGAATATCAATTCGTCCATCCTGTCTCCAAGGATGCTCGAAAAACCGTACCGTCGCTTGCCTTCCTCGTTGAACATATAGAGCCCAAGACCGACCGGACGACCCGAATTGTTTTTGACTTAGGTCTCAGGCGAGACATAAAGAGATATGCTGCACCTATCCAGAAACACATCGAAACACGGCAGCCTATGACAACAGAACCTGACGTTGTGGCCAGTTTGGCCAAAGGTGGACTCGCGCCCAATGATATCGATTATATTATTTATTCCCATGTGTGGGCTCTGTTTTCCGTCTAATACTAACCGTCATTGACCTCGGGCTGTAGGTGCATTGGGATCACGTCGGTGAACCTCGCGATTTTCCCAAGACCACATTCGTCGTCGGACACGGATCTCTTGATGTCCTCCACAGCAGATGTTCGTCACTGCGAGGGGGTCATTCGTTCTTTGAGGAGGACCTTCTGCCGGTTGGACGGACAATTGAACTCTCGGCTCCAACAGATGTTTCAAGAACTGGCGATCAGGCGATGCCTCCAGAAGGAGTGCCTAATTTCAGTCGCGACTGGAAACCGCATGCAAGCCTACCACGTACTCTAGATCTATTCAACGACGGTTCAGTGTACATAGTGGATGCTCCAGGCCATTTGCCAGGGCATATCAATTTGCTCGTGCAAACCAGTCACGGTAAGGTTTACTTGGGCGGAGATGCCTGTCACGATAGCAGGCTCTTGACTGGTGAGAAGGAGATCGGCGAGTGGGAAGATGCCCATGGCAATACATGCTGCATACATGCGGACAGAGCTGCTGCTGAAGCAACAATTGAGCAGATACGACAGCTTGAGAAGGATGGTGTGGAGATTATATTTTCTCACGATGTTGAGTGGGAAAGTAATCCCAGCAATAGAGGCCGCTTCTTCGGTAGCCGAGGGTAATCGATTAAGTTCTGTACTTTTCAAGTACGCTATTTGATTCTCTCTTTTCTTTTCCTAATGGAACGAGTACAGATTTTGCGGTATTTCTTCGGAACCTTCCACTTTCCAGATCTCCACAACGTACTTTTTGGGGGGAAGCCCTGCGAGTCGCATTGTGCGAGTCCCATTGTGCGAGTCCCACGACTCTCAGACGTGGCAGTTGGAGAATGTTCCCCAACCCCCACCAAAAAGGCGCTTTACCCCAACTCCCCCAATTGGAGAATTGTGGGGCCGCAACCCACCAATCAGAAGAGCCTCTCGTTCTGCTCCATCTTCAACACCACTACCACATGCGAGAAGAGAACTCACTAGAGTGTACGACGGTTACTGGTGTTGGTATCTCAAGTATCGGGAAAGATCACTGTTCACTTCTTTCGACACTACCGAAATCTAGCGTCATCTTTCGACCAAACAGAAGAGCCTCCCTTCAAGAATACCCCACCCTGCCATGTCCCTCACTGAAGAGCAAAACCGCTTGAAACAGCGCTTCGACGATGAACTGGGCCCCTCTTCCTTCGACGCCTCATGGGCCCGTCTCCTGCGTTTCTCACCCTCAATGTTCGCCGCAACCGTGCACCTCACCTCCGTCCCCCAGCGGAAATCGTACCTCACTCCCAAAATCCAAAGTCTAATCTCCCTCGCCGTTTCTGCCGCATCAACACACCTTCATGTCCCGCATATACAGCGACATACTCGCGCTGCACTATCTCACGGTGCCACCGAGGCCGAAATCGTGGAAGTCTTGTGTTTGACGTCCACTCTGGGTATCCACGCATGCAATATCGGTGTACCCGTTCTCTGCGAAGTGTTACGGGAAGAAGGCAAACCGATTCCCAGCGGAATGGACGGGATGAGCGAAACACAGTGGAGGTTAAAGGAGGAATTCAAAGTGAAGAGGGGTTATTGGCATGGATTTTGGGAAGACTTTCTGAGGCTGAGTCCAGAGTTCTTTGAGGCGTATACGGAGTTTAGCGGGGTACCGTGGGAGGAGGATGCCGAATGGGAAGGGGTGGAGGAGAGAAGGGGGGTTTTGGAGCCGAAGGTATGCAGGTTCTCTTGAGGGGACGTGCTTTTGAGAGGTGTTTAACTGACGAAGCGAGCAGGTTAAGGAGCTGATATATTGCGCTTTCGATGCAGCGGCGACACATCTGTATCAGCCGGCCTAAAATTGCATATGAAGAATGTTCTGAAGTATGGTGGGACAGCAGAAGAGATCATGGAGGTGCTGGAACTGGCGACTTTGTTGAGCACAAGTACGTTGGATGTTGGGTTGGAGGTTCTAGAGCGTGAACTAGAGAGTGGTGGCAGCAAGAGGGTCGTTGGAGAAGTTTGATGACATATCTAGAAGGTTCACAATTCTGAAGAGCTTGGAATGGTGTTACAATTGTAACGTACGTGATCCTGCAAACAGGAGAAACGACCAACACTTTGAAAACGAAGTTGGCAACAACGGAGCGCAACTCCAGTGAAAGCAACATTTCTTGGGCATTCTTGTATCTTCCCTCCTACAATCTCTTTACACAATCTTCTAGTAACGGTCCTTTGTTGGATTCTCTCGTCTTCTTCAGCTTCACTGCCCCTTCGTGAGACACAGCGAAACACTCCGCAAGCTCCTCGTGACGAGGCCAGCAAACCGGCAAGCACCGGAGGACAAACCTGGTTCTTGGTGAGATAAAAGCCTACATATACATCTTGTGGATCGCCAACAAGTGTTCACTGGCACGCACTTCAAAAATAAGACCATGGTAGTAATGTCGCCCCCTTACGACGATTCGGACGGTTCAAATCACTACTACTCAAGTTATTCCTATCAACGTCGTACAAGCCCATCTGCGGGATCTGTGCCTCCACCACCGCCATATTACGGTCACCATCGTAGTTTGTCTCCGACATCATCGCTAACGCCATTGGTAACCCCTTTCCATCCCACGGGCACTTTCAAGCCACGCAAGACGGATCCTGCTCCGGTTCCGTCGCCTCCTCCTCCCTATAATCCTCCTACAACGTCATCTCTCTTCAGGTATTCGGATAGGTTGACGGACCTCACAAGCACATATGCCTCCTCACTACAGCCGCGTAGCCGTCGACGTACTCGCGCTCAAGGCCAGAGCGCGACTGATCCGCACGCTTACATCGGGCCAAGAGAACGCTCGGAGCGTTACGAGCGGTGGGAACGGGACTTAATTAGGGCACAAAAGGCAGAAGAGAAAGGGGTGAAGGTTGAAAAAGAGATAGTTGATGCTGCAGTCAGGCTTGCATTGGAGCGTCGGCAGCACGAGGAGATATTGAATGAGTTGACAAAGGAGAGGTTGGAGAAGGAGAGGAAGAGGGAGCGGCTCTTGCGTGCTTTCAAGACTCAGATTTTGGAGGCAGAGGTGAAGAGGAGGGAGGAAAGCGAGGGAAAGAGACGGGAAGAGGGGGAGAAGAGGCTGAGAGAGGAAGTTGAGAAGCGACGGAGCGAGGAGCTGCTGGTGGAGAAGAAAATAAAAGAGTGGGAAAGAATGTGGAAGCGAGATATGCAGGAAAGGAAGATGAGGGAAGAAGCTGAGCAGAGAATGAGGGAGGAGATGCGGAAGAAGGCGGAGAGGGACAAGTTCTGGCGGGCTAGATTTGATATCGATGTGCTCGAAGAACGAGAAATTATTACACCGAAGGAGAAGAAGAGGTACGGTAGATACTTCTACAAGGGGAGTGATGGCAAGCTTATAGAATGGGTATGGGATGAGAGGCGGTGAGTGGTCATTTCTCGCCTCGTTGAGGGGTATGGCACACAAGGGGTTGTCGCAAGCGGCGAAGTTTAGGTTCCACCCATTTTTGTCCATGTAGCTCACTATGAATGTACAATTTTACATTTACATAGGCCCCAACGGAAGATCACCTCATTTATTTACAACTTCGAACGACGCTGGAGATACAGCCGGATGCCGACGGCAACTGTTCCTTGTTAGCGCTGAGAGGAGAAGAGAGGTAGGACGGGGGATGCGGGTGAAGCAGGTCTAAATTGTAGATGAAAATATACTAAATATAAGGCATTGTATATTCATTTTCTGCCACCGCGGGTCGCCACAAAACGTAGAAGAAAAACTGTAATGACAGTGCAGGGTATCTTTTCCAGTGTCCACGCAAAATGTAAGAACAAAAAGGCAGAGAATCACTTACTAATCACAGCCGCAAAGCTCTTGATTCCAACAAGGCCCAAAGCCCACCGCAGCCAGCCAATGGTGTTACCCTGGCGGTCGAAGTTTGGCTTGACCTCGCTCATGCCCTCATACTGCTTCTGCTTCTTAGCCGTATACGGCGGGTATCTGATAGCAAGCAGGCCCTCTATCCAGCCTGGAGTGGTGGTGACTGGACGGCGATGCGTGAAGCAATCGAAAGACGATTTACCGCGGTAAGCACCTGCACCGGAAGTTCCAACACCGCCGAACTCCAGAGTAGGAATGGAGGCGTGATAGAAGCCATCGTTGCACGATGCGCCACCGGAGCGTGTTTGAGAAAGGACTAGATAACAACGTCAGTCGATTAACATACTTAGGTATGAGCAAAGAAATACCTTTCTCCATTTCTGCCTTGGTACCGAATGAGTAGACACCCAGAGGCGTGTCGTGCACCTGGTTCGCAATCTTAATCGCCTCATCCAAGTCGGTGACGGGGAGAATAGGCATCAATGGGCCAAAGCTCTCGTCCTTAACGGTGCTGTCGTCCAAGCTGTCGACCTGGATGACTGTGGGCTCAATAAACAGGTCGCTCTCGTCCATGGTGCCGCCAATCAGGATCTTGCCCTTGGAGTCCTCCACCATCTTCTTCAAACGCAAGAATTGTCTCTGGTTCACGATACGGGCATAATCAGGCGACTTCTGCACGCCATCGGGGTAAAATTCCTTCAGCGCCTTCTTCAACTCTGTGATGAAAGCCGGGAGAAGTTCGCGGTCGATCAAGGTGAAGTTTTGTGACACGCAAACCTGGCCAGCATTCAGTGTTTTAGCCCACAACAATCTCCTAGCGGCCAGACGGGGGTCTGCATGCTTCGTAACGATAGCAGGATTACGCCCACCAAGCTCCAAGGTGACAGGAGTGAGTGTCTCAGCAGCCTTCTTGGCGATGATGGTTCCAACAGTTGCAGAGCCTGTGTAGAAGATCTTGTCCCACTTCTGGTCCAGCAGAGCAGTGGTCTCTGGGATAGCTCCCTGAAGGACGGCATAGCTGGAAGGGTCCAGCGACTCCTTCACTATCTTCTCGAGGACGGCGGCGGCGTGTGGGGCCTGTTCGGAGGGCTTGAGTATGGCGGTGCAACCGGCGGAGATGGCGCCAATAAGGGGACCAAGAGACAGTTGGATGGGGAAGTTATAGGCTCTGAGACTCGAAGTTAGCCCCGTTTACCCTCTGTGTTCCAATTGACGTACCCGATGATGAGAACGGTGCCCAAAGGATCCTTTCTAATCCTAGGTCCAAAGAGCCTGTTCTGGAAATCGATATCTTCGGGCTTCTCGTCCTTTGCGAATCGCTTAAGGTTCTTCTGCATGAAGACAATGTCGTTCACGCACCAGCCGTACTCGGTCAGGAAGGTCTCGTAGGTCGACTTTCCGATATCCTTTTTGCACGCTTCGATGATAAGTTCGCGGTTGTCGCGCATTCTGAAAAACCAGTCAGTAGAGCGCCCTGGACTAGGTGGGAAATATCATACGCCCAATAAAGCTTGCGCAGCTGCTGGATCCTGTATTCCAGGGGCCGCGTCTTGTGCGTGAGGAAGCTTGCACGGATGCCATTGACGGTACTCTCAATGGTCTCGATCGGAGTGTGCTCGAATGCCGGGAGCTGCACCATTGTGACGGTAATATGGAGACAAGTTGCAACTGAGAGGTTCGATGAAGAACGGATATAGGGGGCGAATTGGCTGCTGGTGTGGACGTTGGAGCTATAAGGATCTCCCACGCGTCCTTGTTCGTCCGTCCCTTCACGGGTGTTCCAAGGTTGACGAGCCTCGGTCCTCCTGGCAGCCCCGCTTATCGTTGACTGCAAGTGGAATAGTCGTCACCAGATGTGGACTAGTGTACGTTTGGCAACGGATCGCCTCCGACAATTCCTACACCAAACTCTTAACTACAAACGGCATCATTCACGACGACATGAGAATGATGTACATCAATAATAACGAGATGAGCTGATGGATCATGGCTACCCCTTCTCAAAAGCGTGGAGTAGCATATACAACCGAGGTCCTATCACCTTCGCTCACTCTCATTCAACCACTTGTATACTACCCGCGCATCCTTCCCCTTGTAGCGCTCATCACTCTTTGCCTCCTTAAACGCCTCTAAAGTCGGCTTGTCTAAGATGGTTCTTGCGCCTACCATTTCTGCTAGCTCGCTACCCATCTTCAAAACCTTGGCGCACAGTTCAATCCGGAACCCTCCCGCATAGTCCCTTGAACTGGGAACATTAGGTTGAACTCCTGGCACCGGATTGCTCTTGCTCGTTACCCAACACTGTCCGCCGGACACGTTGATCACGTCCGTCAGGAGTTTGAGATCCAGGCCCATCTTTGCTCCGATATTGAGTGCCTCGGAGGCCGCTAGCGAGGTTATGGCGGAGAGGTAGTTGTTGATGACTTTGAAGGCGGTTCCGGCGCCCACATCTCCGCACAGGAAGATGCTATCCTTGTTGCCCATATGCGCGAGGATTTCTTTCACCGTAGAGAAGACAGTAGGAGCCCTCATACCGACCATAAACGTCAGTGTCCCGTCTTGAGCACCCATGGGTCCACCAGAGACTGGGGCATCGACGAAGTGTAGATTTTCATGGCCTGCACAGGCTGTAGTTGCTTTCGCGACTTCCAGTATTGTAGCGGTCTCGATGGTTCCGCATTCCATGATGATTTTCTGCCGGGCTGATTTCGTCAGGTCGTCGATAGCTCCCGCAATGATACCCTCCGAAGGGTCCAGGTAAACTTTCTTCACGGCATTAGAGTCTGGTAGCATTGCGATAACAATGTCCTGTGACGCTGTTTAGTAACAATTATTCGTTTGTGGGTTGGCCAGAATACCGCTCTCGATGCCGCTTCATATCCGTTTGCTATCACTTCTATGGGTCCATTTCCTTCACTGTCCCGAATGAAGCGCACCAGCGCATCATCCACAACATCGCATATCAACAGTGAATAGGATGGGTCGAGGCCTTTGCGCAGATTGAGTGCCATCGGATATCCCATTACTCCTAGGCCTAGAATGTGTTATTATATCATTGGCTATAGAATCAGAATCGTGAATATACCAATAAACGCAACCGTCATCTCCTGGGCCGCCATATTGCAACACCGAAAAAGTGTTTTGCCAAGATATCCTCTGGCAAGTATAGCAAGGCAATGTGCTCCGACGGCAAGGTGGCACCCAAGCCTATGATGTTTTGTGAATACAAGAAATCCGTCACAGGCAACATCAGGTTAGCTATCCAGACCTTCAACAACTCCGTCAACCCCTTCTCACCCCTCACTGCCTCCCCACCAACTTCTACCCCAAAAGACCCCACATTCTCCAAGGTGGGGTTATCAGGTTTTGCATTGTGCAATTGTTAATTCGACAAAGATTCACCTGGATGCGTACTGAAATAGATCACGGTCACATTCGAATCCTGGCTACTAAGATTGTGTCAGCTTCATGAACCAAAAGTTCTCAGCGGAGACTGGAGGTGAATGTATAATCACGTGACCATATATAATCATGCTGAGGCGACATCCACGTTGTAGATCGGAGACCGCGAATGTCATACTAAATTAATACAAAGACCAAAGACATTCTCTCTTCAAAAGGAGAGTCGTATGTGATCGAGTCACACTTCCCCGAATTGGAGATGACTAATCCCATTGCCTCGTCGGTGATCGAGACGGTATCTCTCTTCTTCTACCATAGCTCTCCAACTCTCAAACACCGTTATCGTTGTGCGCCTTCATATCACTCAACCGAACGGTGCGCCTAGTCCATTCAGTAATGAGCCATCATGTAGCCGGGCACGGCAACTCGGTTTCGGCGTCGTCTCCAACCACGACGTGGATTCTCATCTACACGTAGTCCACCAAATATATACAACAAAGTTTGATTAGAAACACCTTTCATCGAATTTACCAAGAGGGGCCATAATTTCCTGTGGCAGTGTATAAGCAAACGCAGAGAATGCTCGCAATCAGATCCCCCAAGATATGGTGTCGACCAGCAGCGATTTAGGGGAGCGCCCCTCTCATTGAAATATATACAAAATCGGCACGCCGCAGACCAGAACATATTCTTCACCTGCAGACCGATATCCTTCGGCTTCCGATCGATGGAAAGTTCCCTTGTCGCCACCTAGAACTCCCCGGTACAAAACAATGCGGCCGTAGAAAGAATCGACCATAACGCCGTAACTCCATCGCTGAGCCCTGAGGCAAAGGCAATAAGAAATCCGAATTTTGAAAAAATCAACTGCTCCTTCGTCTGTGGGTTACTGGAATGGGTTGATTAACGAACACCTCCACTTCGTCGGCTCTGCGCGATTTGCTTTCTTCATATTCTCTGGAAGAGATTTTCAGGTCTTCGATTTGGGCCTGTTCATTTCAGCTGTAGCCCACACACCATTTGTCTCCCGTAATACCTTCGTTAAAGGCGGACCTGCAGTGGTAACCAGAAAACCATCCCTTCCCTGCAGGCTCGGTCAGTTCAATCGCACAAATTGGACATCATTGAGAAGGCGCTCGAGGCTTACCTGATGCGTATATGGCCTTACAATTGAGCCAGGTCCACAATGGTAACATATTTCGCTCTGGATCACCGCTCGGGAGATTCCAAATCCGGGGACAAAGTAGGAATTCACAGAGGACATGATGCGATGCAGATAAAACTTAGAGGAAGGTGAACGTATTACAGAGCCAGCTTGGTAAAGTATTCGTGTGGAGCAATCTTCGCACGGGGCTCCAGCCACATTAAATACAATTCGCAACAGTGACTGCAGGAATGCTCTGGAAAATGATAACACGGGGAAGTGCTCGCGGATTCACTGAAACGTGTGCACAAGCGCGACAATGGGACGCTGTCGTCAAGTTGGGCTCCTTTCGTGCCTTGGACGCGTTGATGCCGAAGCCTCACTCTCCGCCCTGCCCAACATGCACGATCATTGGGCTGCAATAGCCGAACTAAGAACAACTTCGCCCTACCCATCAGGGCATTTTCCAGGAACAAGCGAGCCACTTCTCTCTGCATACAGAGATCTTCGGTTACCGCAACCTTGACAACCATGATCCATCTGCTCTCAACCCATGTTTCTAAGTGGCAACGCCAGCTCAGTGTACACGTTGACACCTCGCACGACAGATGCGATGGGCGATATATACAATGGATTTTGCCACATCTGCAGTTCGCAAATCCCCCTCTCTTTATACTACCCGTCCGAACTTCTGGAGAACCGCGCGGACGTCATGTGAGGCCAAAATGTGCGTTTTGAGCGGATCTGGCTAGAACTTGGCTGAACACAAGACACCGCTGATCTGCAACAACAATTCCTGGTACGGCGATGATCACAACAATACCCACTCCAGCCACGTTCTTCTTGGACGTATCAGATATCGTGTGACCGGTTCCCAAGTTGTTCACCGAAAAAGCCATTCGATTGGGTCGCCGCTATAGCTTACCCTATGCAGGGATCAGTTATGGGCATCAAGCTTCTGCTCCTCCACCCGATGGGTACGTCTGCATTGTATACCCTAGTGCATCAAGCATGCTACATGTCGGTGAACAGCAAAGCATACCCCCTTTCTTCAATTGGCATGGCTAAATTTCGTCTTCCCAGGAGTTCTGCTCATATCCGGACCACGATTACATCCTCCGATCGCAGATTGGAAAGGAGGAAGGCCCTTTCTTCTTATCCCCATGAAAGAGTTTCTTGTGCCCGGAGTTTGATTTGAAGGGAAATGGAGGGAAGATCAACTGCAACCCAAAAACCGTTAGCTCCTCGCCTTGACGATGAGTGAGGCTGCCTACCAACGACGGAGTGGTGGATCGTGTTCCCACACCGTTATTACTCCGTCTGCCCCATTAAGAACGATCGCTTGTCCTTAATGGGATGTGGAGATCAGTGGTTCAACGTTTATGCGTCCTTGGGTGCTGCACCTACGGTCCCGGAATCAGTGCTCACTATCTCAAGGTGGACTTCCATACCAGCCCCATGCCTATCCAAAGTCACTTCACACCTGAACAGTGGGGGTGGGATGTATGCCAAAGCAATCATTCCTCAACTGAAATCTCCGCAAGAACACCGCATTTCGCATCTCGACAAGGCACACTCCATAAACAACACCTGCATCAGAGCTGCTAGCAGACCCGCATTTCTTCTCCCCGGCCTATCTCCGAGGATTCGCGATCTGTAGCGCCGCCTGCCAGGCCATAGGCTGGGCCGGTCAGTGCTGAGCAGCACGATCATGGCGTCTTCAGTCAACCGAAGTTTCGGACAGGGTCATGGCAGGTAAACTTTACGTAGCTTGCTTACAACCATGCCGCACACGCCCTTGAGGCATCAAATCATGGCTTTCGGGCAAGCTACTTCCCAACGCCGAGGCGAAGCATTTCTTTGTCTGTGCCATTAAGTGGGATGAGCTGAAGGCAGGCGAAAAGCCGAATTGCTTTTCCGTGCTTGGGAGTTCTGCCCTCCAGACGTGGTCATGTCTCAGTCTCTGAGGCATCCTCTCACGTCGAATAAGAGATGGGTACCCTTGCATAACAGGATCCATGGCCAGCAGAGGCTGCGGAGCCCTTGAGCTCGGTGTCTGCTTCGGATCAAGTCACCGACGCCAATTATAGCCTTATCATCGGAATGAGTTCCTTCTTTTAACCCTTTTGGCCTCACTTTCTGCCAGCTCAGACCTCAAGGTTACACTTCCCTTAAGAAGTCCATACTCGTTGAGATTGGAAAGTCAAGCGAGTCTACGTCCGGTTTCAGGAACAACAACGCGTCTTCGATGGCTTCTAGGCGGTCAGGCAATCGTTGACAGCCTTCCTCGAATGCAGATTTGACTAAGGAAACGTGTTGCGAGGGCGTTCAGCCTTAAACTCCACCATGCAGTCAATTCGCTAATACTCGCCGCTTCACGTTCCGTAAACCGCTTTTCAGCACACTCATCGGGCGGCTGCACTTCCCGGGAACCACTTCACGAATCAATCATTCCTCGTAACGGAAGGCTTTCTCGGAGTTCTCCAGATAATAGATGAACAGGGTGGTGACACTGTTCCGAGGCCTTTAATTAAGTAAGTCTTCACTGGAATCTGTAGTTTATACTGCAAAACTACGGTAAAGTGGGCATTAACCAAGATATCTATTCGGCGACCAAGGAGTCTATTCGATGCACTACGGATGAACGTCACCCGAACCACGGGCACATCCTATTCACAGCTTCGAGATATCCATAACCGTCACCGTCACTTTATTCGTAGTGCTAGGCGGCAGCTTCCCAGCACCCATGATCAACAGCTTCGTCGGATCCTTCAAGACCCTCAAGTGCCGCGTATAACTCGTTCCTTCGGGCGTACCGATCTTCCTCCACGCACCTTCTCCCAACCCCGTATTCACGAAAATCTCGCCTGTCGTCCCGCAGGACACAATCAGTGTCCCGTTCTTCCCACCGACGGAGCTCCACACAATATATGGCGAACCATTGGGAACCGTGCCGTCCGTCGCTTTGAGAGAAACACCCGTGGCAGGTCCAAACGTCTCAGGATCAGACACGATCTTGTAATACACGGGAAACTGATAGCTTCCGGATATTGCAGGACCACCCCCATATTCATACGCCATGATGAACTTGCCGTTTGGCAGAGCCGCAACGGTCGGCATGCCCGGACGATCGGTGTACTTGGGATACGCAACATCGTCGATCACGGGACCCCAGGTTTTGCCATCGCGCGTCGTCTGATGCACCATCTTCTGGCCATGGGTAGTGTTGGCGCGCTGGTCGGAGTAATAACAGATGAGCGTGTTTTGGTAGAGCATGAGGAACGGTTCCCACACAGGCGTGAGGCCGTTTGTAGGCTTAGCGACACCGCCGGCTGCGACGTGGGATACAAATTTCCAGGTAACACCTTGGTCGGTGGAGGCGTACAGGTCGATCTGCGTCTTGCTGAGGTCCGTGGGAATCGAGCTACCGGATAGGAGAACGGTGCCTGCAGGCCACTCGGCGAATGCTTCCGGGATGACATAGATGAAAGGCTGATAGCGGAGACCCCAGCCGTAGCCTTGGTCTTGGACGCGCGAGATTTCTTTCCAGGTATATCCATTATCTGAGGAACGGTATATGGGGAAATAGACTGGTGGAGGTTCCGGACTGTAGTTCTCCCATGTCGCTAGAAGGTCGCCGTTTGGAAGTTGAGCGGTTCGAGCGTATAGTACGCGCGGATCGGTGTAGGTTGACGGGGGCGTAAATACCACGCGTTGCGAGAAAGTCGCTGGTGCCGATTGCTGCGGTATGGCGGTTGCAATGGGCAGCAGTGACAACAGCCACGTTATTGCCTTCATCTTGGAGACCAATAGGTACATACACCTTCAGAATAATTGCATCCGTTGAGGTAACGCATTTCAACGCTGGGGATACCATTTATATGAACAGTTCCCTTGTACCTGGAGAGATTCATCGCCTCCAGAGTATACTTACCAAATTCGGTGTAGCGCGAAGACGATCCGGGGTAGCGGGGGAATGGCCACGGAGGAATTACATGCCATGAGCGGACCCAGCTTGCGGGGTTGGCTGCAAATCACCCGAAACAGCATGTTCAATTTTTTCCGTCTGGAGTTGACGACATCAATTGAGCCGGAAGTTGGTCGCGCGGAAAGGCATTGGAGGGCCTCAAGTCTTGGACTGCATGCAACTACGCTTGCACTGGGGTACAAACGGGAACCTTTGCCGTAACTACTGTGCTGACACTTATTTCAGTACTTGGATGGCAGTATCCGCCGAGTGTTCAGCTATTAATAATGTCACAATCAAGTGTTAGTGCCAGCCATCTTGGGCACTGAGAAACATTGCTT
This sequence comes from Westerdykella sp. P71, assembly GCA_019022765.1. Lineage (NCBI taxonomy): Eukaryota > Fungi > Ascomycota > Dothideomycetes > Pleosporales > Sporormiaceae > Westerdykella > Westerdykella sp. P71. Next base: position 91,556 of record JAFHBW010000061.1, read on the forward strand.
CTCTCACTTTCGCCATATTACTGGTCGCGTAGAGAAGCTACACAAGACCAGTATGCTCGAGACACTCTCTCAGTAGCTTGGCCCACGTGATTTTAGTGATGCAATATATAAGGACATAAAATGCAAGCTATATACATGCCGAATTCCACATCCGATGAGTATGCCATATATAGAAATCGTTCGCTATACAGCATCTCCGCTCATTTTCCACTCACAAGTGGCCCAGAAACAATGCGCATCTACTGGGCATCAAGGAGCTGAGCCTCAGCCTCAGCCTCAGCCATGGAAACCGCAGTACTTGCAGGTATCGGGGTATCCAGCCCAGGGAGAGTTGGGAACGGGAATGCCACCCTTCTCCGTCCAGAAGTTGACGGGCTGGGGGTTCTGCCTGGCCTTGGGGTTGACACCAACGTCGATGTAAGCGTACAGACCGTCAGCAATGGTCTTGCCGATGAGGGAGATATGGAGGACGGGGTCGTCACCGCCCTGCTTGCCCATGTTGAAGAGGGCATCGCGAGCATTGGTGGTGATGGCCTGCTTGTTGGTGTTGTAGGGGGCGGTAGCCTCGACCTGGCCGAGGAAGTTCTGCTCAACGTAGAATTGGCCGACGTGGGAGATGGTGCCGCCTTGGATGGTGTTGTTGGGGAGGAGCTTAGCGCCGTGGTGGATGATGGCTATTGTTTTGTTAAGGATGAGAGCCCGAAAGTGACCAAGAAGACGTACTGTGGAGATGGTTGGTCCTGCCGACATAGTGACCGGGGATCACAGTGATGAACGAAGCAGTTCCGTTACCGCTCGGCTGGATGCCACGCAGGGCATTCGTGGCGATGGCGCTGCGGCCTCCATCACCATTGCCCTTGGCCTGGACACCGGTGTACACACCCTATCGAGTCAGTGGCTGCTCTTTCGACGAGAGTACTCAGACTTACAGTGGAGTTGGTTCCCCACAGCTCGACGTATGCGTCGGTGACGGGCTTGCAAGTGGTAGTATCAATCACGTTGATATCAAGGTGAGTGATGGCTCCCTTCTCGCCAGTAAGGAGGTCCTTTCGGATCAGTTCGCCGGTGACCCCTGTACACGGTCAGCGTGAGTCGCCTAACCTATCCACGTTTGCTTACAGTAAGGACCCTCAGTGGACTCAGGGTCGAGTGTGCACGAAGCCGCGATACCGTACTCCTCCTCAACCTGGGCGGGATCACGGCGAACCAGGTCGTTGGGCTTCGCAAATCCTGCCGCGACACGGAGCTCGTGAAGACGTTCTTCACGCCTCATGTGCTGCTCACGGACCCAACCACTCTCCACGAGGTCCCTCTTGCATGACTGGACGTTGCGTCTCTCGGGATGATCAAGATGGGCCTGTCTCCTGAGGATCTCCTTGTTGATGTTGCCTCCAGGGTGGGCGATGACACCGGTGGCCAGAAGAGCGGCCGCAAAAGCCTGCGTGAAGTGAACCATCGTGACGGCAGCGTATCAAGAGAACAGCAACTCACGACGACCTTGCGTGAGACGAAGGGATGGTGCCCTATTATATCCCCACACCCTGCGGCTCATTCGGCGGCTCGTGCGAAATGCACCACCAGCGATCTGGAGAGGCGGGTCTGGCGACCTGCCATTTCGTTTTCTGCGCAAGGATGTCCCCATAACTTTGTCGCGAACAAACGAATCCTTCCTAGTATCACCAGATGAGCGCTGTAATTGCAATAGTGGTGATAGGCTGTGGTATATGGTGCCAAGATGCACGTGCTGCACCTTGATTAAGCTTGATGACTTTTGGGGACCATGCGTGAGCTCGGCAGCGGGGTGCAGCCCTGGCCTTGGCCGGGGGAGTCTTTATACAGAAGGCAAAGCTTGACTGGATAAATGGTGGTCGGGCGGCGAAGACCATAAGGAGATATTGGGAACATTAGCCGGGCCTATCGAACACTGCTTTCGGTAGTTGGGAGGACCGTGAGGGGACCATTTGGGGGAGGGGAAATTTGGAAGGGGATGACGAATTCCATTCTTTCTCTCGCCCCATAGTATATGACCAGACTATTTGATAAACGCCCTGGTCGACGCATCAATTCTTTAGATAGAAACCTACATCAAGAACGTCAGATTTCCCCACAAAATGACCATCATCGATGCTCCTCGACCCTGTTTATGGGTAGGCTTGTACGACATTTGTTCCAAGATATTCTTCGTTGACAGAGGTGCTGCTCCACAACGACCCTCACACATGAGAATAGGTGGAGGTGAATGTCGAACTATACTTTCGAGCCAAGCTCCACATAGGCTAAGTCCTGACCTCGTACCATCACTGAATGAAGAGATAGTGCCCAGAGGTACACCGTACTCGCGTGAGCCACCCTCATTGCCACGCTATTTCCCCACAGTCCCGAAGAACTCAACCGACTGCGAGATTGAAATTGTGTGCAACACAATACACGTGCGGTTAAGGCTGGCAACCCAGCTTCCGTGATTGGTTGGGAAAGCTGGGGTCGATCGTGCAAGCCAATATATAAGCGTTTAGGTTGCCCGTAGTGGCCGTTGTTAGTGTGGCTCGTCCAGCAAACAATTTAGGTGCCGTGTGTACGTGCCTTGAAGGTCAGCTCATGTAGGCGCGGTGTGATGATTCCGATAGAAAGAGAGAAATCTTCATGGAGAACTCACCCGCGACGAAGCGCCGTCCCAAAATCACACCTTCTCTTATCACTATGAGGCATGCACTGTTCAGTGGACCATCTTCACCGAAGTATGCTGCATTCGCGGTTTCAAGAGTGCTGTGCCGCACAGCCACGTTGGTGATAGGAGTTCGATAAGCAAAGCCGAATGACGCCACGGAGCGTGGCAGCCAGTGCAACAAGCCCACGAAATGTGACCAAATGTGATAACCCTGTGCAGATGATGACTTGGTCGCAGAGACGGCCCGTTGGTACGTGCGGAGAGGCACCGGATCGGGCTCGTGACATACGTTTTCACTTCGCATTGAATTCGTTCTTTGAGACGATGAACCATGATATCGAAATGTTACCCTGCTGTAAACGCCCGTCCTTAAGAGAACAACTCCAATGATCTTGGAGAGACTCCGGCAGAACCAAGGCACCCAACCGCCTCTATGCAAAGACCTGCCCACTATTGCAGCGGAGCCGACAGTGGCTTAGCCCCTGCGTACCTGCATGAACCAATGCTTGAGCAAGAATTGTGGGGAGGGGAGATACTGAGACAACGGGATGGCGTAACATTGCTGACTTGGCCCCATGAAAACGATGGTTTCCACGGCTTCGAGCAGATCATTTGTAGTGACGCATAGCGGCCTAGTATGGGACCACTCCGTTGAATAGACATGGATTTCTATGTTAGCCAAAATAGGATGCGATGTAGTTAAAGAGAATATGTCCGCTATGAGAATCCTATTATAACATTTCCATGAAATTTGATGTAAAGAGTGGTATCAGATTTGACTTATCGATAGAAAAATTACTGGCTTTCTTTGTTTGACCATTCCTCCCATTAGACTATCGTTCAAAATGAAACAAGACGACCTGATACACAGTTCGACGCACGTATGGTTGGGCTTTCTCTTGGTTGAGCGTCCTAGATCGTCAAGATAACCAGTCTCGAGACAAGTATTGGAAAGTGCGATCGCGATAACCGATAACTTTGCGCGATATCGAAATTGACTGTGATGACGGTCTGCCGTACGCGCCGGAGTCGACGAATGGCATTGTGTCCTAGGACACTAAGGCATGAGGTCCATGTTCTCGACAGAAGCTGGCAGGAGTGTCATCGATGGAGCAGTTCGGATGAACGCCACCGGACATTGGGACTTTGGTTCAACGGCTTCGAAAGGCGACACCAGCGTAACGCCCAGAGTCCCGTGAGGTGAAGGATGAATCCGGAGTACATCTGCTTGTGATGTGGATGTGAAGGCGTCGGGTGGGTCGCATAACGGGCGCGACGGGAAGTCTGAAACATGCACCCCCAGCCAATCGCTTCTCACCTCCCGTCACTCCGAAACCTTTGCCAAGACCATGGACCACCCCCGAATCCTGCGATTGGTTGCTATTGCATCTCGAGAATGATGAGAGCAGAAAGATTCTATGGTCGCATCTCCAATATCTCCATCGTAATGTTGAGTTCGGATCCTCTTCGAAGCGCTTCGGCGCGCTTCATCCCGCCATCAATGTCCCCATGATTCCTGGGGCTTCATGGATTCGACCCTCCACAAAGTCCAACCCAGACGCGTTGTGTTCCGAGGCTATTGGCTCTTGGGTTTCATGCGTCCTTTTTCGGTTTTCCATCTAATGCCCGCTTCTCATCTTCCAATAGCCTCCTCTTTTGCCCCAAATCACATCGGTCTACCCCGATTGTGATGCCGTTCGTGGGGATGCAGCAAGCGCCGACAACAAACATTGGTGAGAATTACGTTTCGAAGCATTGCACAAGAATGCGGATAACGTCGAGGAGCATAAAGCCAGGCACCACGCCGCTCCCTTCATCACTCTTCAGCCAAGAGCAATCCACAACACAGTGATCAACCCACTTCTTAAAAGCCTTCCAATACCAATCAAGACTCATCAGAGTGTCCTCTTTATTGCATCTGAAAATTCCAAGTTCTGGTTCCAGCGACAAGATGTTGTATCGTATCGCCTTCGTCGCCACATCCGTGCTTGTTTCCGTTCTGGCTGCGCCTATTCCTTCGCTTCAGACGCCTCGGGATAGTGTGACGCCTAGAGATGGAAACATGGTCTGCTCAGTGGATTATTGTCTGGTAAATGGACTATATGTCTCCGGCTCCGGTATTATGCTGACGACGTGTGTTAGATTACTCGACAAAGTGACGACAATATTGATGGAACGTCTTTTGAGGATATAGACAACCAGCAGGAGTTGGTCAACGCGAGGCGGCGAAGCGACGACAATATCGATGGAACGTCTTTTGAGGACATAGACAACCAGCAGGAGTTGTATATGATAAACATAAGCCACTACATAATATCAGGAAAGTCTATATATGAGTTAGCGACAAATCAGTAAA
>JAFHBW010000609.1:0-11281 GCA_019022765.1 Westerdykella sp. P71
ATGAACAAGGTCATAGAAGAACTCAATGTACTGCTAGATAGCGCGCATCTAATAGATCTATTTACTATATATTTTATTGTAGTAGCGTAGAGCTATTGTAGAAGAAAACAGGAACGTTTTGGTAGGGTGGCCAGATGAGTGATCTGGCCGGATGAGTGATCAAACACGTTAACGTGTTTTATCAGTTGTTAGATGCAGAAATTCTGTCAGTTCTTGGCGCGTTCGCTTATTGTCCGCGCCCCCACCAAGATTTCTATGGGAACCTAGACCAACTAAGGAACTAACTTAGAACGCTGATCACTAGCCTGTTACTGTACGTGAGATGAAGCTATTTGGATATAGTGGTTTGCCTCTACTAACTTGTTGTTTAGTGTTGCAGATGCTACCCCGCCGTACAAAGAAGCTATCAAAGAAGGCAGCAGATGCAGCTGCTTCCCGTGCAGCTGCACTAGCTGCTAAAGTCAACAAATCTGCACCCCGTACAAAGGAGAGCAGAGTTGCCTTTGATAAGGCAGTGGAGACTGAAAGAGTAGAGGAGCTTCCTACACTAGTTCCACCTGTGTTGGCTCCTGCTCCTGCGCCAGCTACTGTAACCCCTACGCAGTCTTTTAAGCATGAAGATCTACGTTCTTCACCTCCGTTCTCACACCTTGATTTCGACATACAGTACACGTTGTGGGTGAATGGCAAGCGCCAGGTGGACAATGGGGAAGAGATGGCGTATATCTTTATGCTAGGAAACTATCTTGATAAGAAGATGGAAGACCTAATTACAAGCCCAGTCTCTAGTGTAGATGGGCGGGCATACAAAGTAACCTCACGCATGGTCACCTTCAAGCCATTAGGTGGCAGGATGGGTTATTCATCCCATTCTTTGGCTGACTTTTCAAACGCTAAGTACTCCCGTCTTTTTAGCAGAGTAGAGGCACTGGCTGCACGCGTTCCTTCATGCCTAAGGATGGACTTCCGCGTGGAGATGAAGATAGAGGTTGAAGAGCTAAAGAAAGTGTTCCGTACAAAGTCGGCCAATGAACCTTCATCTAATTAACCAACGCCGGCAGCTACACCTACTAGTTATGGTCACAGGACAAAGCAGCTGCTAGCTGAAAAGAGGGCAACTGAAAGAATGGAGATCTTGCAAGCTGCCACTGATTGGCAGAGCACAATCACACGCATGTAGGAGTGCCGGGAGCCTTCTTGCCGCAACATCAATTACTAGTGTTACGTTCATCAGCCTACGCATGAGCACTTTGCTATTTCCTACGCAGATGTTGAGTCATGGGCAAGGAAGATATTTGAGGGGGTATCTGGTGTTTCTGTCAACGCTCCTCCACTTGGATTGATTGAATACTGGCGTAGATCTACTGGCAATCAGCTCAAGAAGAACAAGAAGCGCCGGGACTCAGACAGTGACAGTATCAAGGAGATGGAAAAGGAAGCTGCACGCAGGCGCCTGAAGAGCCAAATGGAGAGAGCTGAAGAAGAGGATGACATGAGGAGAGAGAGGAGAGAGCTTCAACGCCTTGAAATGGAGCAATGGAGGAGCGCTCTTACTACAGCAGCATTCCCACACCCTCACCTACCTGGGCCAGCCCCATATATCTCCCCATATGCTCTACCATTCCCTGCTACAATCCCGCCGCCGTACGTGCCTCAACCATCTGCTTTTCCATTGCCTGGTTACCCGCCAATTCCACGGGTAGTTACGCCTGTAAACAAGCCCGTTCAGGTTGCGTCTTCAAGCCCTGTTACTAGCAATGGGCAGGAAGATACCTGCGCAGTTGTAAAGGCCTTTTTTAAGTGGCTTGTTGAACAACAGGAAGAGGAGGACAAGGAAGACTACGCTGCTGCAGGTGAGATAGCAGTGGAGCAGAAATGGACTGTAAAAGATCTCCGCCGAATGGCTACCCTAAAAGATAACCTGTACTAGGTTGCTATCTTATTTGGCTTAAAAGATAGGGTTGTTTAGCACCTACGTAAAGATATCCGCCGCTTCAAACAGGTGTACAGGACTGCTAATAGCCTTATCTTCCTTGGGGGTGATGGGGAGGTGTAGGTGCATAATGCTAGCACACAGAAAAGTGATTTCGTATTCATATTGTTTACATAAGATACCCATACATTTTAGATGTTCCGCAATTCATCCCTTGCTTGTTCAAGCACGTCTTCTTTAATGTACAGTCCTCCTGCAGCGTGCTTAAAGTGTTTGGCCGCAAATCTATTACACTTGCTCTCGTCAATTGCAGCCTTCAAGAACCCTCTAAAATCAGATGCCACGAAGCGGGATCTCATGTAGATATAGTTCCTCCTGATCCAGGCCTTGAGCACGGCAAACGTGAGCTCAATTAGGTCGTAATCTGGTGAGTATGGGGGCAAATACTGCACCACGTGGCCCGCTCTTTGGATGGCCTCAGTAACATCCGCGTTTGTGTGAATTAACACGTTGTCAAGCACTACAACCATTGTTTTGCCGCCGTAGGTTGAAGCAAGAGTAGGCAGAAAGGCATCCTGCAACCACTCCATAAATTCATCATGGTTGTAGTACCCTTGCTTGATGCCTGTACATAGGAGATAGCCATTCACTGTGTACGCAGGAAGTACTGCCCACGTTGCCCCACGGCGTATATCTTGCGTATACCGGGCTTCATGGCCTACAGGAGCGTAGGCGTAGTGTCTCCATCCCGTCTTCTCGTTGAAGATGCTCTCATCTAAGAACACAAGATCCTCAGCAGCAAACCTCCTCATATTCTCACGGTACGCCTCCCTTAACTCCTCATTTCTGTTTATACTAAAAGTCCAGAGAGTCCAACGCGTCCATCTCTTCTTCTTTAGGTATTGTAAGACTGTAGATTGGCTTACAAACACGCCTCTTTTAATGCCCAACCATTGCACAATCTTATCCTAGTACATCCATCCTAAAACAACAAGCTCACGAAACAAGGCCTCCCCATCTTCCTCTCTTATCTTTGAAGGCGCACTAAGGCTGTGCTGCAGCGGATCACGCAGAGATCCTTTCGTGCGGATAGTACGTTGGATTCTGTACACTGTCCTCTCATTACAGCCCTTACGGTCTGCAATTGCTAAAGGACTCCATCCTAGCTGCAAGAACCTGTGTATATTCAATCGTGTACGCAGTAAGGTGCCTCTGTTAGTGTATTGCGGCGCATGAATAGAAGGAGGGGCTTCTAGAGGCGGGAGAGAGTTAAGACCATATGCACGGTACATGGCGCGGGAGACTGCAACTGCAACTTTACAGAGAGTCAACATCACGGACTTCCTATTTGGGAAAGACTTACGGCTTTAATTCTGTAGTTTTGTCAAGTTGTGTTAAGATTTAGTAGAGTTTCAGTGGAGTTCTTTGCGCCCATACAAAGTTAGGTGGTGGTGCGAGGACCTTAAGCGAACGCGCCAAGAACTGACAGAATTTCTGCATCTAACAAAGTAAGCTGCGTACATCAGTAAGCTGCGCACCCCACCAAAACGCGTGCGCCTTTTTGGGAGATAACTGAACAACGACTGAATTAAATCCATACAAATATATATACAAATATTCCTAATTGCTTCTACATTGCGTCCTGTCATGGCCTTGTACGTGGCATTTCGAGCAGGTTGGCGGTGCTCGTTGATAGACCTGCGATACCTGAGCCTGCGCATCCACCTCAACCAGCCTATCAGCCTCTGTAGCCAGCCTTTGACCTTCCTGGCCTGTAAGAGTCCCTCCTGTAGCAATATACTGTCGTCGCTGTCGCCTCTTGTGCTCTCGGCGCTGGTTTGCCTGACGAAGCTTGGTGTTCTCCTCTGCAAGGATTGTCGCTGAGTGCATCGCCATCTGGCATCCTTTGACAAGCTGAGCGATTGCCTGGCTTGTAGGGCTCTGTAATTGACGACCAAGGCGGTTACAGATTAGTCGAGCCTGCTTCTGAAGCTGGGCAACTGTATGAGGCGTCTCTGCAGTCCAGTGCCTGTCACTGTTAGCTTCTTGCGTTGGTGGAGACGGTGTTCGGACGACAGTAAGCGACGAGAGGACGCGATCAGGACAGTATGGGATTAGGCCTGCTCCTTGAAAGCCGCTCTTAATTGTCTGTTCTGTAAATACTGTAGGCCTTATACGCGTGTAGATAGCAAGAAACTCCTGCTTGTCAACGTGGAAGACTCGATTGCGCGCTAGCTCTGACACCTCGCGTCCGTACGCTCGCTTGAGAGGCGCGAAGCAACTAACATCTAGAGGTTGTAGGAGGTGGGAGCTGTGAGCTGGCATACAAAGACTGATAATCTTGTTCTCTGTACAGTATTGATCGAACTCGGGCGTCGCATGGCTACTGTGGCCGTCTAGGACAAGCAGGCGATATGCTCCTGCTGTACGCGACCTTGTTTGAGTATTAAAGTGCTTCAACCATGCTAAACCAAGCTCATCAGTTGTCTAGCCATTTTCGCTCAGTGCGATAGTCCAGTCTTCAGGGATGATCCGATACCAGCTAGCCTGGTGCAGCTTTCCTGACAGGATGATGAAGGGTGGGAGCGCCCAGCCAGACGCGTTGATACACTCGATTGTCGTGACCCAGTCGCGATTGCCAGGCTGTACAGCGACTGCTCGACTAACAGTGTCAGAGCTAACCACAACCTTAGATGTGCTAGCAACTCCCATCATAAATCCTGTCTCGTCGAAGTTGTAGGTATCTTGATCTAGTATCCCATATGCGCGGCGTGTATCATCTACAAGCTTGAACCAGGCATTGAACTTGACTGGATCCTGACAGAGAGCACGCTGAGAGTGCAGCTTCCTGTCCCACTTCATCTGGAGCTCTGCCTGGCTGTTGACAAAGCGCGTCGCCCAGCACTTGCCTACAGGCTTGGGGGGAGGATCCCGGCCGCGAGCTTGGAGCAGGACGTCTGCCATTCGACGCACATCGATAATCTGCGGCGGAAAACCTCGTCGATCAAGGTCTAGGATCCAGCGAACAAGGGACTGCTCTTCGACAGGCGATAGCTTGCGATTGACAGATGCTGTCTCGTGTTTTGGTCGTATACCGCGGAGACGCGTCCGAAGGGTCGATTCTGGGACGTTGTAGGCTGCTGCGATAGCACGAATTGATTGACAAGGTTTAGACTTGATTGAGACAAGAGCAAGGCTAATTCTGCCTTCTTTTGATAGTAATTGAGCTTGTGTTTGTCCACCCATGGTCAAAAAGGTGGACGCGTTTTGTCGCGATTTGGTGGGGTGCGCAGCTTACTGATGCACGCAGCTTACTGATCTATAAAACACGTTAGTTAGTCGTGGCTCTAAGAACCTCCGGTGCCAAGACTTGCTGGCTTGGAGGCGCCCATTTTTGGACGCAAAACTCTCCAGAAATGGAGGCATCTAAGCCAACCCAACATCGTTTATGTGGAAAATGGGAGGCTTGAAGCCCATGTCGAGAAGATCTCGAGCCAGTTCAGGTTGTCCTCCTCGCACTGCGAAGCCCACAGAGTTAAGTTTTGCCTGGCTGGTAAAGCTTTCCTCTGCCATTAGGCATTCAAGAATGTCTTTTTTTCCTGTTTCGCAAGCCTTTTCCGCCACGGTAGATAGCACAAGCGGCCATATGTCAACATTCTCGTTCCACTCATCGTCCTCGTTATACTCATCGTACTCGTTATACTCATCGTCCTCGTTATACTCATCGTACTCTTTATACTCATCGTACTCGTTATACTCATCGTCACTGCGCTCGGGTGATATTTCCCATTTCAGTTCCATCAGCCTTTTCACCACCGAGGGATCTGTTCCGTAACGGTGGAACATTGAAACCGCATCTTCTACACATTCTGAATCGAACTCATCAATATTACCCAAAAACTCCACAACAAACTCGAGCACTTCAATGCTAGGAGTACTCAAGGATTGTCGTAAATAGTGAGCCGTATGGTACGGGACCCAGGAGATACGGCCGTCCCTTTTGTAGAAGCTGTATAGAAACCGGACCATGTCAGCGCGACCAGCATTTGCTGCATAGCAAAAGAGTTCAGCCAGTTCCTCGCCTCTCTTATCACGATCGAGAAGCCCGTTGGTCAACATGTACCCAATTGTGTCCGTTGTCCCGTGCGTTCCAGCGACATAAAGGCAGCTTCCAAACAGGGTAGGGATCGACCAATCACGGGGGAGCCTCATCACAGGGCGGTTTTCCTTAATCTGTTCAATGATAGGACGAGCGTTTGTAAGGATGGCCGCAGCGAAGCGAGACTTCTGGTACTCCTCCATGAGCATCTCGCCCCTTTCATATATCTGGCAGAAATTCTTTGGTCCGGTGTGGTTGCGGCGGGTCACTGCCGCGGTGCAGAGTTTCCGGATAAGCATGTCGCTTGTCGACGGTTGAGGCTCGCCATTGCCTTCACTGAGCTTGTATATCTCGTCCGCGATTTTCCGTATGCAGTGTAGATAGGGAATGTGTTCTGTAGGCTTCCGCGAAATGAGACGGCGCACAAGATACTCGATCATGATCTCATTATTTCTTTTGTCGAATCTCCCCCAGGGTCTAGGAACGTCTCGATACAAAGTATCCAGAAGGTGGTAGTTGTATATAGCCTCCATGACAGCAACAGCAAAGAATTTGCTGACAAGCCTTAGCCGTAGCCCACGCTTGAGCCCTCTCGAAAGTATTGCTTGAGCGAGAATCTGGTCGAAGATCTCCCGTGGGAGGTCGAGCACCTGCATGTTTCCGTGCTGATACCAACGCTTTTGATAGAAACGCTTTGATCTGAGTTAGGGAAGTTAGCTCAGGAAGCCAGTTTAACAACTCTGACTGGATAAACGCGTTCTCTCCAGCACAGTTTTCTAGGGGGAAGGACGCACTGTGGTTTACGGCGAAAAGGCGCCACTTATTGCACAGGTGGCAATCTATGCTCAAAAGAAAGTTGGAGGTTGCCGGTTTGGAAGTAGATGGGTCCACGGGTTGCTCGAAGGTGAGAGAGTCGAACTGGTGTAGCGTTTTGGATCCGCGCGCCTGTCTAATCGGCTAGGTCGCACTAACAGCAAGAAAACTGTTGAAAACGCACCTTCTAATGGCGCAATCTAATTCTAACAAAAAGGTAAGTTTGGTTGACTCGCAAGGCAAGAGGCGATAGAGGCAGTAACAGTGGTCGATCGCCTCAAAATAGAGTGCACGTGATTAGAATATGATCCTCCGGGCCGTCAAAACGGTTTCACCGTTGACATGGCAATTGTGAGGCAAACGGTGAAGAGAAAACGTCTTGGCATTGGAAGGGCGCATTTCTGGCTCTTTTTCTTTGGAAAATTACGTAGAGTCCTTGATGGCCACTGCAACTCCAGCTAAAGCCGTGGAATATGGAAATATATCCATAATTAGCTAGGTTCCATATTGAACCGTATTCCAGTTCAAGACAGAACTCTGTATAGTATCATAGTAATCTATATCCAAATCCATGTCTCTGTACATTTCTAGATACATCATCACATTACTGGCACACCAGATACGTGGGGGTTTCATGTTTTGGATACCGACACAATGCAGAGGAATGACGAATATCCCTCACAAAGTTGGCAAAAAAGGCCAAATCCTGCGTATTTCCTCTGGAGAATAACCGAACTCGTGGCTATCTTGCATTATCTTCTCAAGCACTTCCTTGTTGAAGGTTCTCATTCTTTCGAAATCGAATATGGGGGGAATCCACCCCTCAGAGTCCGTATCAAGCAGTTCGTGTGCAATCCCCTGAACTCTGTGATACTTTCGGTATTCTGCATATTGCTCTTCATGTATCTGTACCTCTTCTTCGGTGAAGACGAAAGGGCACTCATCCGTGAATCCTAATTCACTCCATGTCTTCGAGAGCTCGATCAAGCATTCCCGCAGCGGCACAATTCCCTCTTTCGAAGCTTCTCCAGTTCGGATAAACAACTCCCGGATGCAATCCGGGAGTTGCAAGGCCTTAAATTCTTTAGTGTTGTTCATAGCAGTGGCCAGCTCATACGTCTTGGCGTACACAGCCCGCTCATATCTGCTCTTTGCCAACACTTTGTCTCCCTCGTCTAACTCGTCATAGTTTACGGGAAGCTGCGGCGCCAGCATGCCGAACGTGTATTCGTCGTCAACTGCATCTACTAAGAACTCCGGAAATCGAGCTTGTATCAACAACGGCGCGATCACTGTAGACTGCCAATCAATGATTGAGATGATCTTGCCAGGGTCGTCTTCCGCAACATATACATTCCCCATGTGGAGATCAGTGTGGAAAAGAACGGGTTGAGATGTGTCGCCTATGAGCGGGAGGTCCCCTAGCTTTTCCATCACTAGTCTTGATTTGTCCAGGACGGACATATGCTCTCTGCACGTGCCGCGTGGTGGATAGGATACGTTCGTTGGTGGATTTTGCTCAATGCGTAATCTCTCACGTTCTACAAGAGCAATTCCATAGGTTGAAATGGTTTGCCCTATTTCTCACAATTAGACAAACGAAAACGCAGGGAATATGGCAACTGACATGGTCCACTGTCGAAACATGGTGGTGACAATGATTCCTCATTGTGGGGATACCATTCTCGCTCACAAGTCGGTCCTATGCAGAATTGTTCGGTAGGGTCTCTGTCGTGGTCCAAATCCGTATGACGGTCTCCGTCCGACATACACAGTAGACTCGCGCAGGTACAGGCTTCCATGCTCGGGAAAGCGAATTTTACCCAACTCCCCGTCTATACGTGCTAAGTTTTTGATAACTTGCAGCCTCTCGGCTTTAGTCATCGTCTTCCACTTTGTGAATAGTTGTACTCCGGGCGCCTTCTCCATGATGTTGTACTCAGCGCCAACGGGATTGGTCGCGTCAGTACTCCAGGCCAGGACTTTGGGTACAGGTATCTGTGTATGAGTACGTACTAAACACAAAAGTATCAGAAACCGTCACGGCTAGATCAGGAAGGTAGCTTTCTTACTGTACTGTAGAACCGCGACCTCCGAAGCCGTCGTGTATTTTGGCGGACCTGCGATCGGAAAAGGAATCTTCGCTATCATCTCGCTGCCATCTTCTCTTTGCATAAGCAAGGGTTTGCTGAAGCCTCCTTCCATTTTCTCAATCGTCAACACAGGAGATTTTGATTCGCCTGCAGATGCGGCTACTACGCAGAGCTCGTCTAAGTTAAATGTTATATATCTTCGGCTGCGAGCGCTGTCTTCATTGATCAGGAAGCGTCCGTTGGAGTATTTGAACAAGTCCTCCCGGCCAATCGGCCTCCCTATTTGCGATGCGCCTCAACTTAATATTCGCAACATTTCCAATACTTACCCCGGCACGTGATCACCAGCTTCCGAGATGATGGAATCGATTTCGAAGCGCCTCGTTCACTTCTTCTCAGAAGCTTGCCAGCCAAAAATTTCAACGAGAATCCCAATGGCATGGTTGTTCAAGTTTTGTGGCGAGAACAGCAAGTGCGGGCATTGAAAGATAAATCAAGTTCTTGCAATTGAAAGTGAGAGTATTGTTGTTTGTACATGTACGCGTGTAGCTAGAACCGCCACCTGCAGTTAGGTGGTCCAGACCAGGCCCATTGCGTATAGGGTCGAGCTTGGCGCCTGTTTCGAGATCTTGGCGTGAAAGTTTAGACTTTCTACACAGTACATCCGAGCTACCTTTAATCTTGCACCCGTTCTACAAAGCGTTCGGGCCATAGATAGATTGTCTCAACTCTTTGAAGGTTGATGTTTGTATTTCAGCCTCTGGTTTTCGCCTCGCAGCTATATCCACGATCTATATCTACCCTAGGCTATAGCTATACATGGGGTTGGAGTGTGATTTTGGGTTTGCAATTGACTACAGCGTGATTCCTTTACCCTAGCTAGTCGGCTTTCCCTACTACATACATATACGATGAGATTGGCGGTGCGGGGGCAACGAAGGGGAGTTTTATATCAAGAATCTTTTCAAAATCAGCTCTCCAGCTCTGGAGACAGGAGGTGGATAAGGAAGCGCGTCCTGCATAGTGATAGATATCGAGGAGATGGTGCGAGAAGACGCAACTTTGGATATATAGCAGAATAGATATCAAAAAATCTGGAATCCATTTCGGGATCGTTGTGATTTTTGTGACGGAAGTACTGGACATGTGTATTGGGGTCTGCAACATGTAAAACTCTGTCCCTAGAGCTCTCGAGATGGCACCGTGATATGACTCAATCTGACGATAAGAATGCCTCTGTTGGCCCCAAAGGACTCCATCGGCTCAGCAGGCACAACTCAGACAAGGTGTGGATGTGGAATGGAATGAAAAGAAACATGTATTCTTGATTTTCAGACTATAGAAAGATATCCAAAGTATGCGTTCTGCGGTTAGCCGACTTCAGAAGAAGTCGTTACCAGGCAACACCACGAGGAGGTTGCAGATCCGACTTCGTTACCCACCCACCTAGGATCGAACGTTCAGCGACCAGCCCGAATCTGGCGTGCATACGTTCCGTTTCTCCATCATTCCGCAGGCGGAACAGTTTCCTGAACACAGATCCTACTTCTCTGAGGATTGACTTCGCGTATGGAGACTCGGACACCGGACAATGGCTCTTTCGAGCACACCCCAGAGGCACATATACACCCGCAGCTCCCCCTCAACGAGGGATCGTCACCGTTAAGCATATGAACCTTTTCTTCTTACCCATCAATCGTTACCGGTACGACGTGATGTCTCCAGTGCATAAGTACAGGTTCCGAGATGAAAACTCCTTGAGGGAATAACACCGCCGCCTGAAACTCTGCACCGTCAACACCGTGATGCTGCGACCTCATCATTGCTACGCCGTTCGATACGACTGGGCTGTCCGGAGGGGCCGGCCTTCAAAGGAGTCCTCCATTCCGTCAAACACTCATTCACGAAGAAGAGGAGCTAAGAACTTTGCAGAAACTGCTTCGAAGGCCTACGTCAACCAGCGAAAAGCGATCCGCGAAATCGCTCATGCGAAGGATCTAGCCCGCCCCTTCTGCTAAGCCAGTCTGTGAGCAACACTGCAACTGCAGATGAACTGCAAATTGCAAGAAGACGCAGAACAAGCCCAGGGCATCGACAGCTTCACCTCACAAGCGCCTGGAAGACGTGGAGTCACCGGAGACAAGCATGAACTCACATGGTGAGCACCCCTTGCTGTCCAGCGTACTCGTGGTCGCTTTTGAACGAAAGTTCGATCAATTGGGGTCCAGCTTCCATTTTGAATATGACCGGAAGAAGGAAGGGTCATGTACATGCCTTTACGTTGTGCCAACGGAACACTCAGAGAGGAGTTTGAGAGTTGAAGAGAGAGGAAGGAGGGGGGGG